>MNPL01005380.1:34517-67528 GCA_002081605.1 Tropilaelaps mercedesae
AACGTTACATTTTGGCTGACGGTCAGGCCTGAATATATTACTATGTAGGTAGTTGGATCAGGCCAGTACTTAGCATAAGCTAAAAACTCTGTCAGATTGCTATTCATGTTTGACCGTTTCATCAGCATGCCAGTCGGTTCTATCTAGACTGTTGCGAGGCTCAAAGTGTCTGATCAAAGCAAACCGAATATCTTTTATGACTGGTATTCTGCCGAATGTATTATTGGTCAGAGAAGAGGACCCATTATTTGTACATCTCTAACATATTATTTTTTGCGTTGTGCTGAACCAACTTCGATGGCAGGAGGATGGTGTTTCTACATCGACCATCGTAATTCAGCATCACCCACTTATTCAGCAAAAGGGTGATCGTGTCATTAAATTATTTTGCAGCTTTGATACCGTCAACAAGACAGTCACCAACACCTATAAAGTTCTAATAGGGTAAGCAAACAGTGCTCGTTTTTTTAATAATTGTAGTAGTAATGCTTTAGTTCTTACGTTTGTTCCTCCCTGCTTTTACTAGCGAAAATTTGGTAACTTCAAGGCTGTAGTCAAATAGCTGTTAAAATCTTTACTAGAACGTTTTAATTTTTTTTACTAATTTTGATCAAGCATGCAAATATTACTTTCGTATGGTCGATGGTTTTATGGCAGGACGCAAAGTGTGCAGGCCGGCACAGTAAATGCTACCGCGGCGTCCCCAAATATCCGCTTGCGCATCACAGACCGCAGCGGGGCAGACATAATAGGTGCAAAACTAGGTGATGAACTCTACCTACGAATCGAAATTGATGATGACTCCGTTTTCGGTATGGACAATTTTTAATTTTCTTTCATTTTAATTGTCAATATATACTGAACTTTTACTTGTAAGGTAATGTCTGTTTACTAAAATATACAGAAGTTATTAGTCCAGCACTTATGTCGGAGATCCTCTAAAATGTACCTTAGATTTAACGTAAAATGTAATTTATTGCTAATTAATGGAGGTGATCGGCAATTCACCACAATTAATAGTAAAGGACTACAGATAATGTTCAAGCACAGATTAAGTTAAAATCTCGCACGGTAATTGGCATAAACCAGCTAAGTAGTTTCACTCCATTAGGACATACCGCGATGTATCTATGGCTCTACGACTTTGCAGGGGTCACTCGTCGTCAGCCTATCAGTAGTGGCGCGTGGTCATTTTTTGTCCTTTTCGTGGCCTCGTAAGGAACCATATAGACACCCTATATCAGCTTGTATTCACCTGACAGAGTGTTTAAATTTCCGATCTCAGCATATTTCATCTAAATGCCACAGTAACTTCTTGGTATGCAAATGCATACGTATCCATTAAGGCTGCATAAGAACAAAGAGCAGTGGAAACAACCTCACGTTGAAATGAACATAGGTCTTGTATTGGACCAATTGTAGCGCCCTACATAAAGTCGGAATCCCATAACATTTTTATTAAATTTGTGCCTGTCAATTCCGTCATCAAATAGCCAACACATGAGCGTATATTTTGTGTTAGTAGCACGGACCCAAGTGGAAACGTTTTTTTCACTGCGGCTCTGATTTGCCCATCCACCCAGGGCGTTATGGCCAGATTTTTTACGAATAGAGATCTTTCAAGACGAGGATCTTTCAGGAGGCTCTGGAAATAAACAGGAATCACAGAAGGGAAAACCTCCCTTGGTAATCCGTGTAGGATTTTTAAAGATACGTTTTTAAGCCCATAACACCGAGCTGTGCATCCTAGCTCCAATTTGAGTGTCATTTCCGAAAACCTTATCACAGAATTCTACCTTCTTAATAAATAGGCAGATTAAAAAGACCTGTGTATGCATGTTACCAAATTAGAGACAGCCATATAATAATATATATTATTATATAATAATATTACCATCAACAACCAGCGGATTACTCGTGCACCGTTAATCGTTTCCTTGATTGTTTTCTAACTTGCAAGCTAAATGGCACTACCTATTCTTGATTCTATATCAGTGAAACACGAGAGCACTTTATTTTTTCTGTCCACGTCTTGTTTATCGTGTCTAGGCTTTCTGATTGACTTATAATACAAGCCTCTAATACGTTTTTTAAGAGTTATCACTGGTACACCGCAGAAAAATCTCGACGCCAACTTTTATTCTTTTGGATATACCTTTCTTTTGAACTACCAGATTCCTTCTTTGTATTTTACTCGTTGTGTTTTTGTATCTAGTTCTTATCGGATCATTTTCCTAGCGTTATATCACGAAAATTTTCGTCAAGTCGTTGTCGCTCGAATGCTGGCCAATGTTCAATCGATAATAAGGGTTCTATCTACGCCGTTGCACATTTACGTTCATGGACGCGTCTTATGAGTGATATAAAAAGCGGTACCGTTGACGTTAAATGTTAGCTAATAATTAGCCTTAAAAATATTTATTTGGGTTGTATAGTGTACTGGCTAAACTAATTTGTGTATTAATATTTTATCCAAAAAAATGTGGAACTAATCGACCCCACGGTCAGAAACTGATAATCATAATCCCGATTTCCAATGCTTGAGACTATGTTGCTTATTTGCAATAGTATTCTTGCTTGATATACACCAAAATTCTGGCTCTTAGGTCACTTCCGGTGTTTGAATACATTTATACATGCTAACATTTATAAATGTAACGTAGAGTTTACGCACCTGCTGTCATATATTTGAGGTGTAACCTATGATTTTTAATCGGGTCGTAGCTAAGAACTCATATCCTTTTTTGATATGTCTTTCAATCCTTAAAAACAATCAACTTGAGGTTAATATATTTTTATAGTACTGAGCAGGAATGACTGTATGACTGTAGACATGTATTCTGCAAAAATCCAAGTAATTGAATGTGTGCCAATTCTACAGGCATCTTCGCTCGCGATCTGGTAGCAACATCCGGACGAAATGATGATTCAATTGCGCTTCTCGATAATTCTGGCTGCTCAATTGATCATTCAATTTTTCCGCCACTTAAAAAGATAGCCCGCGGGAAGGCGCTTATGGGTATGTGACCATTTTTCCTTAGCCAGAAATATCTCAATGATATAAAAAGATTTAACAACTGAATTGATCACGATTTTATAAACAAGGCAGCGATAATAAACGCCTGAAAGAGAAGTTTGCTTTAGTAGCAGGCTATCTTATAGCTAGCCCTCGACAGATCCACACACGTACCCTGATTGGTTTTCATTAGTCACTTCTGCTGCTTGATGAACTGCGAAAAACTGCGAAAAGTGCCGCCTATACATTTCTTATAACGTTCCTACAGATTGTTCATCCTTCCCACGAGTGTGTAACAAAAAAATGATGAGTGTCGCCTACTCTAAAGGAACGTTGTCGTGTCTTTTGTGAGCTGCTTACAAAAGTGTGTTGTTGCATATTTTGCTTCTCTTTAATTCTAAGCTCATTGCCTTTATTTATCTATTAAAGTAATTGAAATCAGCTATTGCTTGCATTTTATTTAGTATCCACCCTAAAACACTTACTTCAAATGTAAAAACTGCCTATGCATCCCCTAGTCATTTGATTAAGTCGGTATTAATTATTTATTGCAAAATCGATGTGTGCCTAATTTGTAACGAAATCGCCCTTAACGTTCTCAGATAATTTCTTGCTCTTCACCAAACTTCAAGTTTTTGCGGATATACACAACACTGTATGTGGTGTAAGCATAACTGCTATTGAACTTTCGTTGTAAAAACAGAATAAATTTCTTTTCGCGGATTATAGATCTGAGAGGTAGACTAATTCATATAACTTACAATAGTGTTTTCAGTGAGTATGACCGCTCTAGTTACACATCTTTTTTAAATGAATGCTAGGCATTCATTCAAATTCATGAAGATATTGACGAAATATAGAGTTGCTTGCACAGTTGCATTCTATATATACAAGTTCCTTTATGAACAAATATTGACGAGACATTAAAGTGAGAGACGAGACATTAAAACACATGCCAAAGTGTGACTAATTCAAACGTTTACTTTATCAGAACCAAAATGGATAATAAATGTCACCTATCGTATTGAAGGTGTATATATATGTTAAATCGTGGACAAACGCTCCAGATAAATAAGTTCATGGCAACAAAATAGAATCTGTTTTCCTTTATTTTTCTTAATGAGATATAAAATGGAGTGTTATTATTATGCCTAGGAGATAACAATTTCAACACAAGCGCATACCTATAATTTTACATTAGTACCTTTTCTGCTGCTAGTGCTATAACCATTGTATACAAAAATTTAATTGTTTTTTGATTGAGACCATTGTTATTTATTTCTCAGTAAAAGTGAAAATATCAAACTGTAAAAGGGGCTAACGTGACTAGATTTTTTCTCATCTGTGAAACTGCGCATGACCATTTATTCACAATAAGATCATAGCTATCTTTGATTTTTACACTACCTTCGCGTAACTATTTGAGCCAGGTAATAATATAAGACCAATGAGATGAAAGTTAAATCAAGTTAAATCTGAACAATAAAAACTAAATCATAGCTGAATTTCATCGTCTCGTTCTAGAAAAAAAGTGTACACGAGATGAACGGTTTAAATGAGCAAGAAGGCCACATTTATTGAAAATATGGAGTCCTTACATTCTATACTTGCTATTGAAGCTTGGAAAAATCAATAAGCGTAAATGCAAAACACAATTACTACAGATCGGATCGCAACAGGAGAAAAAACCTATTGTTATTGATCTTCTAGGAAGGTGTTTGTGCATGGTGACATCTGTGCAACCTAAACAGGCAAAGTCTGGTACTTCTGTCGTTAAGCCTTCACCCTTGCGGCGCCACTTCATTGCTGTGTCTCATGTTCTTATACAGTTAGGTTGAATGGCCGGCCAGCCAGTCGACATCGCGAGTCAATTACAACGCAAGTAAAAGTATTGATGTCGAATAAATGTGAGAAAATATGGCAAACGGGTCTCTGTGTTCTACAAGTATTTGAAACGTCAATAGAAGATATTCAACAAATTGCGAATTCTCACGCGAAACGAGCAGCAATTGATGATCGTAGCGCATCCTTCTTTTACCAACTGAACTATCATTCAATTCCAAATTGTTTGTTGGATGTTCTTTCTACAGTTTGAAATATTTTCTGATAGAGCGGAAAACCACAATAGGTCAAATTCATATAGATTCCGTCGACATTTATGCATGATCAACAAAAGAAAAGAATATAGCTTTGCATCATTGATACATTTCCTTTTCAAAGTACTAAAAGACGCATTAATAACGTTCCCCCCCCCAAAAGGGCCCACCCAGTGTAATCCATCGAAAAATTAAAACAAGTCTCAAATCGTTACAATCAATTCTGTATGAATTCCATAGACTACATCAATACAAATTAGGGAATCATAAGTTGAACTCAATATTCTATTTTCCCTTAAGTGATTAAGCTCAAACAATTTACAGTGATTAAGCACAAACAATTTACAGAATCTAGCCGCAGATTGCGAGAATAGACAGCTGGGGTAGCAACTCATATGGTTCATATTTTTTAAGTTAATTATCTCGAATGATAGTGCGTATTTTTTATAATCACCTTAACATCCAAATAACCCATAAAGCATTCAGAGCTTTCACAGAGCTTAGAATTTAAAATTATTTCATTCGGTTTTACAACGGTACATTAAATATGTACGCCTATATTAAATTTTTATTTCAGAAGAAATACAAACAGATCAAGTAGATTGGGTGCGATATAAGTCTACATAAAAACTCCTGCGTAATCCACTCGAGAAAATGCTGCGGTAAAGCTCTACCGATCCTCTAAAAGGTGTTCTATGAAAATATGACTGCCGAAAAATGTGTTGTTCACTTTTCTGTACGGGCTGGGGCGGATATTGTTTTTAAATGCATGCACTTGAATGGTTCATTTAACCATTAACTTCCTTCATTTTGTAGATACCATTTAACTATCTGTAGGTATCTGGAATTCTCATAAATGTAGTCAAGTTAACGTTTTGTATTCTACTGAAAAGCTATGCATGATCTAACCCTTATAACATTAACCATGAAAGTAAAACCTAACTACTTTGCGAAAAAACGGACACACATCCTATTTTGACTTTTCGGGCATCAGGCCAGATACCGCACGAAAAGATTATTCCGTTATTTTGATATTGCTCCGCGATGATAACCTCACAGCTTGGCTGCGGATATACCGCAAGATTAATATCAAATCATACCCAAAAACGAAATGAGAAAATATGTTAAAAAAAAGTCTATAAAGTATATAATGTATATGATGAACTAAGTTGAGAGAGACTGAGCGCAAATTCAAATCATTCAAATCATCAAATATCATCAAAAATACCAAATAAACCCTTAACCAGAAATTCTTTTTATGATGAGAGGTATTTGAACGAAAAAACACACAAGTAGAAGTAACAGTGACTACCACTAAACGACGTCTGGTTTTTGCTGGTATCTCCTTGCAAGCAGAATGATTCACCGGATTCCATAACAATTGACACAAGGTTTACGTCTGGTTAAATGAAACAGTGATATTAATAAAACAGTGATGTATTGATTCGATCCAGAAATTATTGGCTAAGTATTAGCGGTTAACTACATTCCTTTACTGACACAATTGAATAAACCAATTAGTCCAATAAAACGATACATGGAATTTGGAACTAAAGTACTCCGAAAGTTGTCATGTTAAAGTGACAATACTATAAGTGCTAATGTTCTGCATCAATCGGTCTTGAGTAAGGGCAAAAAATATAGACCTAAGCTCTATGTCAGTACGATACATTTCTCGTTATAATCTCATTACCATTGATTCCTTGTATGACGCTGTAATAAGTGGAACATACTTGCGCCGTTGGCGGTATCAAGAAATAATATTTAAGCTTCCATTCTCTGTTTTAGATAGTTTAGGCTTTTCGGTTAAAGCACGCAAGTATGATTGCGGACACATATGGATTATCATATACAACTAATAGATACTGAATAAAAATATACCGGCTTATACATTCATATGCATTGCCTTTTCATGCATTGAACTATACCATTGTTGACGTTTTTGTTCCGTCGTTATCTAAGATTTTTAAAAAATGGGCTCAGAAATATAATATTTCCTTCTCCTGATTGTAATATTTTATTGGTAAGATAGACTATGTGTCTGGCCGACATCGTGACAGATAGGAAAATGAACGGCAACTGTGATGCTTACGATTAACTTTCTGCGATTTTCTCATGTAATGTCTTCCAATTTGTAATTTTATGTTTTTGTATATTTAAAATCGGAATCTATTAAAAATTATATGACTTCCTTTTCCTGTTTCTTCAACTGTACGAAGTCTATAGCTGGTTTAGATTATCAATCCTTATTTCTAAGCCTTCGGCAAGTCTCTATCAGGATTCCCGTTGCTGTGCAACTAGCCCATTTATTACTATGAGGTAAAACTTGATGCTTTTCTGTTATAAACCAAGTATTTACGGCTGCACTATTCTTCCATGAAATTATTGAGAATGTGAACTAAAACAGACGTTGCGGCGATGACGTCAAAGACTTACAACAATAAAGCTACTAATGCGGTGCTTTGCAGAAAGCCACTCGAATAGAACGGTGTTTGTATCTCCAGTTTTATAAAGTAAAGCAATTTTTATGCTTCTTAGAAAGCAGACCAACTTGTGTGTCATAAACACTTCAATGGCATTTTTTTGTTTAGATCATTTTGGCGATGCGCTGGCTAAATAGATTTTCACGAAATTAGTAATCAAGTGCTTTCGAACGATTTTATAAAAGAAGACTAAACGCGTCTAATTAATATGAATTTGGCATGGTTCCTTCGAATAAAATTACTAAGAAAGGCTAAACTAGTGCATTGTGCTTAAACTAATTGTGAAGTCCATCCATATTGTGTGGAACGTATATATGTTTATTTCATGCTGGGTGTGGTCATTTTTCGCTTCTGGTCTGCCGACATCTTGCCTTTTTCTTATAGCAAATAAAGATTCAACGAATTTTTTTACACGGTATTACAATTTTCTACACATTGCAGGCAAATTCGAGGCATTCAAGTTTGCTGATGACACTGTTGTGCGATTCCAAGTTACGGTGCAGTTTTGTTTGCATGAGTGCCCTCTTCCCAGATGTTCGCCGAGATCATTTGCGAAAGAACCGAATGTGTTTCGTGATATTCAGAAGCATCCTGATAGGGATTCCAGAGACAGAGATCACCCCAGGGAACACAACTTTAGAGATCTTTCTAGATTCCATAGGTAATACCTGTCGTGAAAGGATAATTACTTGGCAGCAAATAGTGAAGTGGTGCGCACTAGATGCAAGAGCATATTGTGAACGTGTATTAAACCGATAAATAAAATTGCCACTTCTGTTTAAGATCTTCGGAGCGCTCCGCGGTAACCCGCACGAAGCGTGCTCACTCATCTCCGTCCATTATGCGCATGCTCCCGACGCCTGTGCCAACTGCACCTTCTTCACCTTCGCCGACTCCATCAATGATGGCCGACCTGCCTCTTCAGCGTGAGATTATCGTTGAAGGCATTGTGCCACAAGGGCGCTCTCCGGATGAGGTCGCCATTTTGCAAACGACAAGCAATAAAGGCAAATGTGAGACCTATATAGTATTTTTATTTACTTGGCTTGAAAAACTATTCTCTAGTGTAATGCTGTATATAACGGTTCTTTTCTGATTAATCTCAATAACGTCACATTTAGTTAATCGTTGAAATAAGTGGCTTAATAACGTCACTTGGTTACTTATTTCGTTATTAGCATCCACCTTCGACGGGCACATCCTTTGCGTTCCCCAAACGATGGTAACTGGTTGTTTAGCTGTGGCAGTGGCAGCACAACTGCTGATCATAGCTGCTTGTGTATCATGCGTGACATTAGCGCGACGCCCGCATTCTGCTCATCTGCCCGCTCTTCCAAATCGTTCAGACCATTCGGAATCGCCAGTGATGAGGCACCAACATCCCCACGTAAGAACCATCCTTAGCTATTCATAACGATTATGAAATGTGTCCAGCGTTTATGGCGCATTGTTTGATGTACGCTCAAATGCGCACTCACAAAATTGTTTGTTGGGTGTTTCGAGATCATTTAATTGTTTAACCGTTTGATCTAGCCTATCTATGGAAATAAGAGAGACTATGATCTAATGTGTAAAGCTTTAGTGATGTTAATTTGGGTCAATAAAAAGTTACAGACGAACGTCAATGACTACCTCATATTTTTCGGACGTTTAATGCACCGAAGCTTCTAGTTTCTATTCAATATTATTTAATTCTAGCTTCCTCACATATGGCAGTGCAAGATTTTTAGATAATTTATATGAGGTAAGCAGAGACGACTATCGATTACAGAATTTTGAATATCGTACCTCTCGCACAAATATGAATTTAACTCATTTGACGTAGAAGTATAAGAAAACCACCAATATTTGTAATAAGCAAAAGTTAGTACTGCCCAGTTTTTTACTCATTCTTGGCTGTATTGTGGTGCAGTTAATTCCGTATGATTGTATTTTAATTAACAATATAACGAAATAAAATAAAAAAAAAGTAGTGGATGTTTTGGGTTTCAGCGTTAATTTATCTCATTTTACTACAACAAGGAGTGATCACTAAGTATTACTGAACCACCCACGTCTCACCCCATCCCCAAACATGCTTGTTATTACTATTATGCCTCCCACTCTTAATGTTGCTATAGTTATATTTTCTGTAAACAGGAATAGCGAAGAAGAGTGATTAGTCGTGTCAGTAGTCACAGCACCGGTGGTGATGACTGTCGTAAGTGAAAATTTGCATTTTATTCAGTTCAATTACCACTTCTTCGATAATAGCTACAACATTAAAAACAGAACGTGCAACGCAATCCTGGCAGGACGAAGATAACGAAAAGTATACCAATAATTTGCATCTGTTTATTTTTATCATTACCTTGATTCAGGACACTACTTGGCAAATCCAGCAACAGTTGACCCTACCCCTGCCAGCCAGAAAGGAAACTGTTACAATTTATGTACAAAGCGTCCACGTGTGTGTGCGTGTACATGTGTTTGCTGGGTGTGTTTATAAAGAATCTAATTAAATTAGATTTGTGATTTAACTACTCATGGTAACATTAGTTGAAAATGGGTCTTATAACATTGCCATTTTCCTTAACTGTAGTTGTGCAAAGCAGTATATAATAGAAGAAAAACGAATGTACTGCTTCTGGAAAGACGAAGACTTTTACCACCCTATAACCAATTACCACCCTACAACCACAACAACCAATTGCTGCTAATAATAATTTCATTACTTCATTCGATTGGCTTGAAAATGCTAGTGTTCAAATTTTACTTGAAGATAATTCGTATGGAGGCAGTTATTTGTCTAGACACTTCCACAACATGCACGCTCTAAACGGACAGGGGCTAATACACGGAATTTAAACCGCTTTGAGGCCTCTGGAATTTTCAATAAACAATACATTTATAGCACCACCTTAAATCATCGCTCAGCCGAACAAAACATACACTGCGAATTTCTCTTATTTTATACTGTTGAAGTTGTCTCGGATTCGCGAATGTATGCTTAGTTCAGTGTACATTCAATTTGCTGTTTGGTGATGGTTTGCATTACGTGTATAGCTTCACTTACTTCAATAAGAATAATGTTGTAATTGGATAGTTGTGTGATTGGCACTTACAAATAATTCTTAACAAATGTTTAGAAGGTTCGTACGTTTATTAATAAACTAACTTATTTATTTTTCTTCCGTTTAACTGATTCATTTTTAATCTTAACAAATTTGTCAGGCGTACGAAGCGTGTGAGCCTAGCCGTCGAAGTCGAATGCGCGATTACGAGAGTTCATGGGGAATGGCGCGTATGCACGCCTATAAATAAACATGCTAATGGAACTTCGGCGCGAAATTTTGTTAAATAAATTGTAAAACCTCTGTTCACAAATGACCTTTCAAAAAAACAATGCAAAAAGTACTTATTGGAAACACCAAAATAAATTACCGAGAAAAGCTTTCGGTAATCATAAGGATTCGAAGATATCATCTATTTTCCTTTTGTTTCAGTATGGCCGCTTGACACACCACTATGACTGCCTACAAACGAGTGGCCTATGATTAACGATAAACTCTTTCCATCATACTGCCATAACAAGCCATTTATAGCTAACGGAATTCGTTGCATTCTGATAAAGAACAAACAGCACATATATAATTCAATACCATATTAAAGTACAAAATGAATAAACGTAATTATGATTCTTTAAATAGGAAATTATGGTAGAATTATGAAAAACTTATCTGTAGGACGTACTCGGATAAAAATTGGTGGTCCAACTGGTGTTTGAAAACGAGGTAAAAATTTACAAACAAAAACGTGAGGTTAATATGATTAAAATTAGAATTAAAGTGCACACATTTTGTTTATTAAAAAATGCTGTATGATATGTGAAAAGAAAGAAAATAGGACTGACTAAATGACATCTAGATTTCAGTACGCTGCATATTGTTAATATACAATTTCATCCAAACAATAAATCAACAAACAAAACCTGTTTTCGTGAATTGACAATTCAGGGCGACCAGCGGTATTCCTATCGAATTTAAAAGTCACGCGTGTTACATACATTTGATAAAACTATTTGCGCTCAATTACATTTGATAATGGTCTGCTCGAAGTGTTATAATGCGTTCTGTATATCTTGATTCTAAAATACTTTAGTGTGTTTTTAATACGCCTTATCGGCGTTTTTATGCTGTAATCTGTAATATTGTGGAAGTATTTCCATAGCGTGAGTACGCTTTACAATTTATCTACATGTACATAATGTAAATATCAAATAAAATATGGTTAAATATTTGTATGATCGTTGATTACTGTATATTTGTTTTTGTAGATGCCTGTGCAGAAACATGCTTCAAATGAGCAAACAATCTAGAAAAGCTTGGCAAGAATAATAAATGCCATAACAGCGAGTAACCATAAATTAAACGTTGACCAGCGAAATAACCGAATATTGTGAAATTACGGCCACAATTTGTTTACGTACACAATAAAACTATATGTTGTGTCTGCTCATCCGGCCAGCAGTTAAGAAACTCCCAAATGTCTTCCATAAATTAACAGACGACCCGTTGCTCAGATACCCCAACAGACACATTAAAATTTAAAATCCATCGTCAGCCTGTTGCCATAAGTAGCTGACAATATGATGCTTCTTCCTCACTTACCAACAGACCCAGGAGCTTTAAATGGGCGCTCCAAATGTGAACTCAAACGAAAGGTGATGATGAATGATTTTATGAAAGTAGTTGCTAATCTAGTAAATATATGGTATTGTAGTCAAATAGCGCTACACCGCTAAATTAGGAAGCAGCGGGTGAAAAAAGTAAACAGACGCGATAGTCTAGTAAGATTAATAGAACACACATGTAAAATGAACATGTCAAGTAAAATATACAAGAGCTGCAAGAAACACATTTTATTAAATTATATGTCCAGCAATACATTGCAAAAATGTTTTTTCATCCTGAAGATATTAAGTGAAAATCGTACCGAACAAAGGCTTTCTATAAAAAGATAATGAGAAAGACTGCCTTTCAAGCAAAAGCTGGTTTCGCTTTATACTATACTTACATAAGCTAACGTTCACTCTTGTAGGTACTAGCCCTATTCCGTTTTGTTAAAGAGTTTATGCCAGATTCAGCGGGAGGCGCTCGTATGTTCTGTCTGTAGAAGGACACTTTTTTTAAAAAAAATTCAGAGGAACTTAAAAAAGAGATTATCCGCAAAATCTATTGTCTAAAAGGGCGGTAATATGATACTTGTTTAGTATAGCGCTGCTGTCTTTTGTTTCCTTCAGCGTGTCTAGTTAATTGTTGGAGAACTTATTGTCAGTTGCGTAAAGTATGGCGTGGTATTCGACATTCTGTTACTCTTTGGAGGATAACGCACACTTACATCACAATAAACATTACAATAATTGTGACTTATCTATTTACTACCATTCATTCCAGTTCAAAATAGCCATGGCAACATCACATAGCAGTTATCGTTAGCAGTTATATTTAGTATCACCGGAAACGGGGGAAAACTGTGACCGGATGTCCGGTGTAATTTCTCCTCTTCGTTCACTTCAATGAAATGAAAGTGGAAATTCAGTTACGTCTGCTCTATATGTCATGTATTTTAACACCGAAGCGCCTGTAAAGAAATACGAAAGCATCCGTTCATAGGACCTGGTTTATTTATACCAGGCTCATGTTCGAGACACGAATGTGCACTTGTCACTTTGCAAACTAGGCGCCCTTGGACTGCTTCATTATTAGGGTTGTAACCCGCATTGTTATGCCAACATTTCTATGCTAGGAGGCGATATATATTTCCACCTCTGGTTTCACCCGAGCATGAAGAAGAGCAAAGCAAATTTAGCGAAAACTGCTTTATTCTAAACTGCTTTATTCGAAAACTGCTTAGTTCTATTTCATTTTTCTATTTCTTTTTCGCATTATTTTATCGATTACCAAATACATAACGTGTCCAAATGTGGCTCTATATTGTGTTGTGAGAATATTCAGCACTGCTTATTGGTAAGCTAACACAAGCAATCAAAAACAGGCTAAGCTCGAAAAGCTTTGACTTTCGTTTGATATCCGAGTATATTATAACAAGACAATTGACATAGAAAATGACTGTTAAATCCTTGTTTCTGAGTTTTTGAGTTTAAGACGTTTATGTTCTTACCAAGTTGTGTAAACAGTACCTTGTATTAACAGCATTAGCAGCAGTAAGTATTTAAAACGGTTGCCAAACAAAATAACAACTCCAAATTTGCTCAGCGGCTGACGTGGTACTTCGAGCTTCGGTCATCACTATCTCTAGAGATACAAGACCCATTTAGTTCACAAAATCAATTGTGCGACAAATAACGTGCCGGAGCCCGTGCACAGCGCGTAACAATATACCAGTTCGCCTTCTTTGCCTCCTTCTATGATTTACATTCTATTTCCCGGCGTAAAATTCTGGATCAGTATGTACGGTGATATTACCGCTCATAATAATATTAGTTTACCTAATTCGGGTTAAATTGTTTGTAATACAGCTAAGGTGCTTGCGTCTTGTATACTTTTTAAAACACTCATTAGAACACTTTCCCGATTCTGTTGAATCAACGAAAAAGCATCAAAAATATCTGGAACCAAATGTCGCGACAGCAGCTAAATTAAGAAACTGGACTGAGTCAAACAGATCAGCTCAAGCGACTGGCTGACTGTGTGCCGGCACCTCCAGTGAGTGGCGCTTGGTATGTCTACTGGTAAACACTCCGCTTTTTGTAGCGGATTTCAAAAGATTCGTTGGCTTGGCAGAGGGCCCCAGGAAATTGTCTCGCGTCTAAGAGTGCAAGATGACGACTATTAACCACTTTTCACTGCATAGATGCCATGAGGGACAGCATTTGGCATAACGTAGGTTGTAACGTAACTTGTTTTGTAAGTTCGGTCACGTTCTGTGTGAACCAAACGAGTTCCTCAATTCCAATTCCAATCGTCATGCGTCTATTTCTAGTGCAGGGCTCTCTGCATGACATCTCGAAACACTATTACCATATGTGAATTCCCTTAAAAGTTTCTTATAATAATACTGTTCATGCTCTACTAATTAATAGTACTTTATATTTCACATTGAATTTTGTATGCGACGAAGGTGGCCTTAATAAGGATGAAACGTCACACTTTATTTCGTCTTGTCTATTAACCTTTTAAAGGCAATTTATTTTTCCTTAATAACCCCTGGTTTGACCTGCACGCATAATTCTCTCCCTCAAGATGCAAGCGCCAACTTTATATGTATCGTGCACTCTAGATGTATAGATTTTGATGATATTCTAGAAGAGAAGCTACATTTTTGTATAACACTTTTAAAATAGAAACCGAGAATTCGAGGCTGAACGATGCAGCCGTAACGTAAAAATATGCGCGTTTTCGCTATGATGCAAAATCCTGCCTTCATGCATGGACTTTACCAATCGTATGGTCGTGTCGATCCTCCATACTTTTCAATAAGATCCCGGTGAAAATATCAGTCGGACACATTCAGCAGCTCTGCTGCGTGGCTTTCTTTCCTTAAGCATACAGAAAAGCCAAGAGCCGTCGACATCACAAGATTAGTAAAAATGGTTGTAGTGATCTGCAGCACAAGTGGCGTCAGGTCGTGCTCCCGTATTATGTTTACGACAACACTCGAGATCGACGGAAGAGTCTGTTTCACGTATTCTTGACGATCCTGAAGTGAGTAAGATTACACGGACAAATGCAGCGAACCTCTTCAGAATAGACCTTCATTAATGGTATATTAGGAGCTCCCTGCATCTCTTCGCAAAGCAGTAGTGCATAAGAACTCACGGTTTGCGAGATCTATAAGGAGCCGCTTGACCATAGCAGTTTTCAGGTGCACTGAATAGGTTAAATAATAGAACTTCTTTAGATTTTTCCAGCCGAAATAGCTATTTCTAGGTAATTTCCATAACACGAGTAGACGTTCTTTCGCAAACCCCATGAAGAATGAGAAAGTTGGAGTAAGACTCAACACAATTAATTTTCTTATAAATAGTCTTCGGTTTCCGTATTTCGAAACCGCGTTCTAGTGCACACCTTGTCCGCTAATTAAGATTTGACGTACCATATCAAAAGCTCTACAAAAGTTCTGCAGCAATAAATGCAACCAATAAATCTGAGCCGAGAAGAAACCGACCAATTTTTGTATTTTGACGTTGTGTTAAGTTGGAATCTTGGCGGAACATTCTCATATAAGGAAACTGCGCAAATTGTGATGACATGTAGGAATCCGTTTTACAGGTTAGAGCTCTTTAATTCCCCAAAACCGACCTTAAGTGTAAAAGGTTTCATGCCAATGGGCTTGATTGAAAATTTCATTGCAGGTTGGGTATAAAAAAGACAAGCACATTAAAACTCAGAATATCAAAGTTTGCATGCTGGCTTATTGTAATACTCTTAATTTTCCAAAATCAGAGATACTCTTTATATGATACCAAAGATTTGTGACTGTTAAATAATTCCATTTCCAGTTGATCAGAAAGGACCGTATTTTAGTCTCGTAGGATTGTGGCATATATTTTGTTTTTTAGTAGTTCAACGGGAACCAGCTGTACTACAAACAGGACTAGATTCTTAAAATAAGATAGTCTATCGCGTCCAACAAAATTTGGACTTAATTCCCGATAAGGTAAAACAACAACGGACTGAGCTTGTAGCCGAGTCATCGTCACCAAATGCAACTAAGACTCCACCCACATCAAAACTCACACAAAAATTCCATGGAAAATTTTCTTGAATTGCGTTGGTTTGACGATAAATGAATTGAGGAGCAGGTTGAATGGGTGTGTATCTCGTATACCTATTTATGGTATCGTATGCAAACATGAACCGAGGACTAAAGTTGTTGTTTGTTCAGGTTGCACTTTTCTTTCCTCAATATATTTTATGCTTTAAGATAACACTGTCGTTTTAGGTGGATAATCAAGGCTTAACGTTCAGGTAACTCCACAACACCAATGAGACGATTACGTCGAATTTATAACTTCGGCCGGAAGCCCTATTTTTTCCGGCCAAATTTATAAATTATTCAATGGCTGAAGATAGACTATCTCCAAGTTCACATGCAAAAATAAAAAATGTGATGCACATGTTGTTTACTATTTTGCGTCATTCTTTTCGTTCATTACAAACGTTCATCATAAGTAAGCGGTTATTGTTGTTGTTTGTCGAGAGCGAAGATATGAACCAAAAGTATTCACTCAGGTACACAACTAGAGTTAGCAAATTTAATTTGAAGCATGCACTACTATTACTTACGATTAAAATTATATGTAGTTTCTCTTTTCTCTTGGACGTTGCGCACTACAAGCAGTGCTGCAACAACAAGCAGACACAAGGCAAGACCGTAATTATTAACCGCCATGATGAAATGAAACGGATGGGTTGGCTTTCATTTACAGCTAAGAGCTGATAGGTGCGATATTTCGACCCGCCATTCACCTATTTTACTTAACTGTTCTTAATCGGAACTTGAATTCGGATATTGAGGGTAGGTGAGATAGATAATTAAGTTTATAATGATAAAATTCGCCGCAAAAGGTTGAACGAATTAGGTTCGAGATGAAGGTATATGCAGCAACTTCTCCTAATAATAGCACTGCTTTTACAAGCACGTACTTAAGATCTTTCCTGGATACAACCGTCTGGCCCCGTTGCATCCTGTCACTAATATTCACGTAAGAAGTGTTGCGCAAAAGATCCACCGTTTAAACAGGTAGGGAAAAACACACAAAGCGGCTTCCTTAACGGTCCTCAACGGTCTTTTTTAAAGGTTTAAAGGATAGAGGCACTCAAGCTCGATGATTTGGTGCAGTAGTACGCGCCTTACGACCGAAGGAGGCACGTAGGTGCACGAATTTGATGTCCACCGTTGCTAATTTACATTCATGGGTCTGTCTTACGAAAAGTGCAAAAAGCAGCACTGCGGATGTTAAAGGTTTACTGATGGTCAGCCCTGTCGAGCTCGGTGGCTTGGTGCATTCGTATGCGCCTTGCGACGGAAGGAGACACGTAGGTGCACGGGTTCGATCCTCGCCGGTGCACATTTACATTTATATGGGGTCCGTCTATGCAAAAACTGCTACCGTGGACGTTAAATGTTGGCTGATGGTCAGCTCTTAAAAAGATAAAATAGACTGGAGGAGACACGTAGATGCACGGGTTCGATCCCCGCCGGTGCACATTTACATTTATATGGGGTCCGTCTTACGAAGTAATGCAACTGCTACCGTGGACGTTAAATGTTGGTACATTTACATTATATGGGGTCCGTCTTACGAAGTAATGCAAAAACTGCTACCGTGGACGTTAAATGTTGGCTGAATTGGTTAGCTTTAAAAAAATATTTTTTGATGGTCAGCCCTAAGCAATTAAAAAAAACTACGCCGGCAAGATAATACACTCCCCGTGGAAATCTAGTCATCACCCAGATTTTTATGCGTTCAGCTACATCAATAAAAGCTGCTCCGTAGCGCCATTATCTGTTATCAACATGACTTGAGATGCATTTAAAGCGCATTCGACCATGAAAGGAGAACCATGGAAGGACCCTTGTATTTTTAAAAATACAGTGCAACCGGATAAAGAAGAAGCGAAAGATATAAAGTATTATGAGAAAAGGCATGTAAAAATATATAGCAGTGGCTGGCAGATTCTTATGCTGAGATAAAGAGCTGCTATTCCGTAATTCGGGATTTTGGTTATAATCAGGCTACGCTAAAGTAGAAGGTCAAGATTTTCATTAGTGAAACAGTGTGGAGCAGTACACATAGTTTCTTAAAACCCGTCAATGAAACTGGCACAACGTGTTATTTTCATATCAGCAATTTTTATTATAAGATATTTCTAGTTCCTCTACTTCTTTTCTATTTCAATCACTTTCGTATCAGGAACTCTATCATAAAGCGAATTCTAATGCCAGTGGAATCGTCAAGATATATGCAGAAGACAAACTTTACTCGGGTAAACGAGCACGAAAAATATTTGTAGAAATATATATAAAAAATGTGTTGGTCACGCTAACGGCTATAACTGGCTCGAACAGCTTTCTCCCGAAGCGACAGAAAATTATGACTTTAGTAATAAATTGTACGTAAAAATGTGAAACAAGTGCATACTCTAGCAGCACGTGATCACAAAAAGTGGTCCTAAGCTTTGTATTGTGCTAGTTTAGTATTCTAAAATACGATAGTAGGTACGCAAATTGCTTGTCTTTATCTAAATAGCCCGTTATCATTCTTACATTCATGCTACATTAGTTACATATATATATATATATATATATATTTTTTTTTTTTATTTATTTATATTATATGTATTAGCTAAATCAGTTACCGTCAGTAACTTTTCTTCCTTTCGTGCAGTAGTTTTTTCAATCCTTTTATCACAGCTTAATAATTTCAAAAAGGTCTGTATATCGCACATATGCATGAAACGTAAGAAATAAATATTTACAGAATTTATGCAAAAATCTTTCTACACGTATCATGCATGGCATGTACATGCATGTCGTCCTCAACTAGCAGATATTTGCCCTCTCTCTTTCTATATCTATTTGTCGAATATTAATGGTTCTCGAAACGTGTCAAAGAGCATCTTAGCTTTTCTTTCCCCTATTCCAGGAATGACTGCAAGCTCCTGCAACGTGGCCTCTGCAATTTTCTTCAAGGAGCCGAAGTTGTCCAAAAGATCGACGGCGTCCGGCTTGTTAATTGATTTGAGTGATGAGAGTGCAGTGATTGCACGCGTGTACGGGTCCGCTAAAGCGTGGAATAAGCAATATGGTACGAACAATCACCAAAGAGGAACGTGAACGAGCTATTGACGGCACGACAGGACTGAACTAAGCAAGAAAAACTGAAAAAGGACTTTTTAAAAAACTAATATGAAAAAGAGGGCAAATGCATAAGTATTACCGTATCTTTCCCGAGCTCCAGAATCTAAACGTCGTCCGGTATTACGTAGGTGTGTACAAACAAGATTAAGATACATTGAAGAAACTTGTGAGAAATTGATGCATATTAAAAAATTATCAGCTTAAAAAATGCTGAGATTTACCAAAGTGAAATTGTGAAGGGTAAAATAAATTGAACAAAAAGAAAGCTGCATAGAATAATAATATATTACGACATCCCACAACGTGCGTAATCTGCATATATGGCCTTGCTCTAAAATAAACTCCATCAACTATAAATAATATATGTACAACGTTTTTATTCTTATCTATTTACAAAAGTGAATATCTCGAAGTATAGTGACTCAAAATGCTCTGTAATTATGTAACACTATGTGTAATAATGCCTTGCTCACCACCGAACGATGGTATAGCTTTTGCACTACATTTTAAAAGAAGTAACATGCTAATACACTTCACCATCTATTTATGAGCATTAGAGACAAGAGGTCCAAAAAGCGTACAAAAAAGTGAGAGACTAAATAAATAATCATTCTCTACATGATAGAGTACGTAAAAAGCATATAGGATTAGTGCAAACAATCGCAAATCGATAAACAATAGCATAAGATATGGGGCGGACTTACCAGCAATCTTCTCTTTTATAAGATCAGCAGGCTTATTTTCGAGTATTTTATAATGCTCGAGGTACTGCCCAATTTCTTGGGAGGTCCATCCGATTATTAGCGTCGTCTGCGCCTGAAGTGCCATGCGATTTATTTCCCGTAGAACAGGTGGCGGATCCTGGTTTTCATTCCGAAGAGAAAATAAAAAATATGATGAAATACGCTTTAGTTAAGCTGGCTCATACTTTGAATCTATGCATGGAAGTTCGCCATTCTTAGTATAACTTGTTCGAAAAAAATTACTGGGCACTAGATTGTACTGTCAAAACACAAAGACTGACATCCCCACATGATTGTTGTTGCCAATGTATATGTTTTTGAGCATAACATCGAGTAAACGGGTCACGTTCACGTCTTTGTATTATCGCCAGCCCTTTAACGACGGCCATAGCCTACTTTCTTAGCATCTACACCTTGATAAGATCTTATTGAACTACAAATAAAATATTATTCATAACAAACGGGTATGAAGCGAAGACTTCAAAACGAATAAATTATACCCAAGAGCAGATGAGTTCAATATGAGTATACTAACTTTGATATCAACTTGTACAAGAAGGATTCGTACGGTGAAGTAGTTGTGAAGGTCGTCAAGTCGTTTGACAATGTATTGAGGTTGCGTCTGGTGGTAGCGAAGGGATAAGAATAAACAGCAAGAACTCGGACCGACCACGAAATCTGCCAAAAGATCATCACGGAACTCATACGCTACCTAAATTTGAAATTGTAAGAAAATCGTAGGAAAAATCTGTAGCAAATGGTTATATTCAATTAAAAAATATGATGGGGTAAATATTTATTACAGGGAAGGTTAAAATCTAACTGAAATCTAAAAACAATTATTGTATTGTGAACTAATAGTCTTGGAAAGCATCAGTTGTAGAAAAAAGGCTGTTTAGCTCGTATATAAAATAAATAAGCTTGCTTTTGCGTAACTCTCTGAGCTTACGTTCGCTCAAAGGATTGTAAGAAAGAGATTCGTTCCTAAAAAAAAAAATGTTCCAAAATACAATAGGTTCACCCCCATTGAAATAGATGAGGCTTCATTATCATTCACGAACCTTTTTAATGAAGTTGAGAACTGGATTGTTTTTTTGACGAATATGTACAAGTATATTCGATGAATGATTCTTTCCTGCTAGGGTTGTAGATGATGAAGGCTGAATCCGCTCTCGAGACATCTTGTACGTTGAGCCAAACTTCTGTCATTCATATTTGAAAATGACAACGTTAAATGTAGCTAAGATTTTGCAAGAATCTTTGTTATTAGGGAGCTGTGTGGTTCAGTCAATAGATCTCTGTTTTGGTATATCTAACGAGGTTTTTAAGTCAATATTAAATACAATTTATATATAATGAAGATTTCACAGTTTTAATGCAGTATAATAACTCGCACTTAATATCTTTTTGAAATTTAATTTCTTATAAAAGATAGATATTGAAGGAAGTACTTACAGTAATTTATTAAAACGATTGTAGTACAAAACATTTCGCTAAAGTCACCGCATTTCCTAAACATCTTTTTTAAGCTACATAAAGGCGTTCGGATTTTTTCGCTTCATGTAAGATTCAGAAAGGCTGCATAAAAAATGTTGCTTAACTAGATTCATACAGGTATATTTAGAATCAACCACCGTCCGACTTGTAACGCCTGTTATTATGACAACTTAAAATCAGCAAGTCTCTTCACGTAATATTCTAAGCAACAAAGTAAGTGATAGACTTTTGGGGCCTGTGGCGGGACTCTCGACATACATTCTTCCATCAGAATACTTTGGGGGTAGTATAATATTTTGTTCAATAAAAAGACACAAACAGTCATAAGTTATGATCAAGTTTTATTTACACTTTGAACGGTATTATTGTACTTATTGCTACACTTGTTCTTTTATACCATTCGAGATCAACAGAAACGATTCAACACACGCACCTTATACGCAAGATCCTATTACTTGATTTAAACCTTGAAGAACCTCGAACGTTCGTAACAATCCGGAATAAAATTTGATCGTTATTGAATCTTCGGGAAATTATTGTTCACCTCTACTTTTGTTCGCCCCGAACTCCCCTCCCTAGTCTGTAAAATATTGAACGGGAAGTATGAATTCAGTAAATAATTGCAAAGCGTCCATTGATTATAAAACGTAATAGAATTTCAGAAAAAGACTGTTGACTTATTACGGATTTTTTAAATTACTTCAGTTGAAGTAGAGTTTCTCGTTAGAATGGCTATATTGTTTACTTTCGGTTTCGTTTCAAGTCGCAACCTTCCACGTTCCGTGAATCAAACAGTTGCAGGTGTATATATATGTATATATATAAATATAAATCTATATATATATACACTTCCAAAGAGCAAGGCAGTTAATTCTATCAAACATTATCGCGCAAATGTTGTAATTATAATTCTAGATCAATTTTTAAATTGCTCCAAATTTTGGTCAGTAAAATGGATTTTAATTCGCACGAATCATTAGATTCAGCTGAAAGGCTGTTTTTCAACAAGTTGAGCGTTTCTGTATTAGCACGTTGAATAGTGACGAATTATTCCATAACCAGTGCTTACTGACCGGTACTAAATTTACGCCTTGTTGTATCCGTTAAAAGGGAACAGTAAGTGTGCGTTGATCTTTGTGATTCGTTTTTCGCTTACAATTAGTAGGTTAATATGACTGATCAGAGCGATATTCTATGCGCACTGCGGTTCGCTGTGTCGCAGATTCAAGCAGGATGTGAATCAACAGGACCTATGAATGAGCAGGTACGCCCTTTAATCAAACGAAAAAAGCAAGCCGCAACTACTGATATATGTTATTACTCTTATATATAATTTAGCAGTACTTATATTTAATAAACGAGAACAGTTCATGGAATTCGTGTTGACGTATTTAAAAATATTTTGAAATTTATTCAGGTACTTTACGGTGAACTCGATGTCAATAGAATCAATCGTCTGCTTGTTACAGGACCGTTTTCAGATAAGAAACTGGTTATGATATAACATGAATGACCTCAATAGAGGTGCGATCAAATTTCCGTTAATAACGAAGTTAAAATTACCACCTTATAGGTAAGAATTAGCTAAATTGCACTACAGCGAGCGAAATTATATCATTAGGATAAGCTGTTTGTGTTTGCACCTCTTTTTTTTAATTTAATTTCCTTGAAATTTCTTTATTATAAAAGGTCGTGATTCTAAAAGACTAGTGCTTCTTGTAGAATTTAACTTTTTTCGAAGTTCAACCGGACGTTATTCTTGACTTTTCATGGATCTATTGCTAAACGTGAGAGATAGCGTTCTGTGTACCTCGACGTGCGCTTTATCGGTTACCAAGAGAACTGCATTTATACATTTTCTGCCTCCGTTTTCGTTGTTTCCCAGAAATAAGTCGAGGCATGCACGAGCCACATTAAAGTTATTATTAGATATTTTTAGGCATCGCTGCGTATCAACTCATTCCGTTTTTAAGTTAACTCAGCATCATTGAACATGTTGGATTCAAACAAACTTTGTAGGATTTTTGGATCTTACAATAGCTTTATCCAAAGGTAACACCTTTAACCTACTTTCATCCAAATTCAGTGGTCATTTTAACTGCAAAATCTAAATTCAAATAAATCTATTGCTATTTCGTTTGCATAGGATTGTGCCTGGTTGAGCAAAGTTTTGAACGAGATGGCAGGATGGCAGGCAAATAACAGCGAAAGTTGCGCAGACGACAATCTTCCACAATCTGAGCCGGGAAAGCCCAAAGGCATTTCGGGCGTGCTTAGTGGCCTTGTAGACCTAATCAAAGATGAGAAGAAGCCTCATAATGTCGATACTGTCAAGAATAAGCTGCAGCACATAGCTGAAGACGGCGAGTTGCTGGATAAGGCTGATGGTAATATTCTGATGGAACTCTTTTGGTCTGTAGTGGGGTAGGTGAAAAGCGAAGCAAATAAATAAAAGTTAACGCAAACACTTAGCTAACTTCGCTATTACCAACGTATAAAATATTGCCAAAAACGTAACTCTGTACATGATTGTTACTAGATGGTCAGATAAACAGAATTTTATTATAATTTTATGACGAACAACACTTACATCAAAATTTTCGTGATGAATGCTCCTTTTGTTTCAGACGGTGACCGTCGTAAAGCTGTGGCCCCAATCGCAGTTCTTCTTACTATTTCATGTCCAACGAGCGATACCAACTCAAGTTCTGAGCCTGCTTTGCGGGATATGATAGCTCCCTTATGCTCCATTCTAGCCGAGCTAGCGCAGAATTCTCCTCAGTGTCAAGAGGAGGCGCTTGCATTAATTCCTAGATTGATTGCCGTTGCCAAATCCGACGGAGATGCTGCTGTTAAAACGAAGGCCGTGTATGCTCTCTCCGGTCAGTAGCTAAAACGTTTTTTGGAATGTGTAAATATTTGTAAATTGCCTATATTCTGTTACAACTAAGGGTCTTGCATGTCCCAAACATATTCTATTACTCAAAAACCAATTATAATATTTTTGTATAGCGCTATGCCGTATTGCCGTTATTCCCTATGCAGCGTTATGCCAGTAGCATTGGAAAATAAGGCCTCTGACTCTTTCCTTCTGAAATTCTTGCAAATATTTGCGCATCCGGCAATTGAGCTTTCTAACCATTTAAACGTTAATATTTTTGATATGTACTTTACATGAACTTCCATATTGAATTGATACGTTGGTGAAACGTTCATTTGTACTTTTTTGTTGTGGGTTGTTTCTAAGTTTTTAAGCTGAATCAGTATTAATGTTCATTTGACTCATTTTTGTTTTGTTTTTATATATTTTACAGGCATATTACGCGGCAATCAAAGCTCATTAGCGACTGCGTACCTTCTGCCTAAGTGTAGCGATGATACAAATAAAAATAGAGAAGATGAAGATGATGGAGCACTCGACGTTTTAGTCAAACTTGTACTCACGCCGAAGGAAGCGCCCCCTGTGCGCATAAAGGCAGCTTTCCTTCTCTGTTGTCTAGCTGAGCAAAGGCACGACGTTAGGCAACTTCTTAGTAGGCGTTACGAAAAAGACATTGAGAAGCTGCAGGAGATGGACGCGAACGTGAAGTAAGTGTTGAAACTAAGAATAGTAAAAATAAAATATAGGTATATACATTGACAACTTAATACATTTATGCTCAAATTATGCTGCGTATCTTACCTAGATAAAAAGCGTTGGATGCTTTGTGGTCATTTTTGATCTCACCATCAGAAAACCTCGTTTATTTGAGAAAAAACTATTTTGAATATCTTTGTACAAGTGCTTGAGGTGTGATGTCTTTCAGTACTGATTTGAATGAAGTTGCTTGTCGCTCTATATGCCTTCGTCGATCTTTTAATAAAGATTTACGATAAAGTATAATATACATATACACATATAAACATATATATATACACATTCTATATCTTATATAGAAGGCCGACACGTCATAATATTAGTAAATATTAAGGAAATATGTTAACATATATTTTTATCACGTCTTTAGGGAACTGCTGGATCGAATTTTGAAGCGAATTCATACCAACAAGACTGACGAAGGAAAGGCACCTTTGGCGCTGGCCATGTGAATGTATAGAATGTGTAAGCCACGAATAGCTGCGTCATTTGTGAAGAGCTAATACACTATCAGTAAAAGTTGTGAACTCGTCCGGATTGTACTCGTTTTAAACTATCGTAAATAAAATCAGCAGGCACTGAGGTAGCAAATATTGCCGTGTTAGCTTCTGATTTATTTGCTGTTTACAGAACTAGCTGCAGTTTCACTAAATCAATGAGGCCTGCCAATTACAAGAAATTCGAGAACCGTTTTCACCTTTTCGGTAGAAGGCTACATAAAGTAGGCCTTATTAGTTGTGTGTAGCGCATGGGAGGTATTAAACCGCTTAATACAAGCTAACGTTCAATGTGATGAAGCTTCCTACTTATTAAGTCTATATCCTGAATAGTATAGCTGTGAATAAAATTCCTGCGATTTGACCTGAAAAACTTTTTACAGTGACGCTTTTCTGAAACGACTTTAATGCATATGCTTTATGGACGTCCGTGCTTACTGTTTATTTTGGTACCTGCTTAACTATTTCGTCAAGACGCAGTTTGTGTACGACAATATTGAAAATTAAAGCAGTTAAACGTGCATAAAATAACAGGCGAGATTCCAATATACTTCGTTATTTATGAGGATTATTTGCTCTTGAAATGCACTTTGATATAATTGGCAAGCAAGTTCGATAAGACTACACTTTCCAACAGAATGATGAATGTAGGTTGTTTTTAAAAGTTAATGCGAATCTACCCAAACCTTTTCTATTGTCGCAAAATTTGCATGGAGACTGGAAACGCTCAGGTTAAGAAGGCCGACATAATATTCCATGTTTGCAATGCGCTAGTTCCACCACTGCTATTATGTCACTATGTATGCTATCATGTAAGCTACTACGAGATGAATGAAATCTCTAGTCTCATGATTAGTATTTGTATATTAATACAAATCGCGTTTATTAAGTACACCAGCGATAATTTAACGAAGAATGCTATCTGTTTGAAGAAAGAGTTGGTACTAAGCTGCGCGATAATTTTAGGATTCCCTAATATTCAAGGCGTTCTCGCGGTATATCAAAAAGGTAAAAGAGAGCATGATCGTAGGCAAAAATCCGTCGTCAAACTCCTGTTCTTGACTTCTGTTCTTGACTTTTTATTTGGCCTCAAATTTGCATTCCAATCGTAGAGAAGTTTGGAGGATGCGACCCACCGCTCAAAACCGGTCATTCCTGACCGACGGTTATGTTCTTACGACTGTTACGATTACAGCAATATCTTTTTTCATAATCAGAGATTGCAAAAGAGGTTAACTCAATACGATTACTCACTTTCAATTACATTCTCGAAAACTCGGGATTTTTTCTTGCTTTAAGATACATTACAATATCGCTGGCTTTATTCGCTTCTTCAGATAGACATCGGATAGATAAAATCTATTATAATATTGCCATATATGCGGAACTAGTTTCACAGTTACATATTTGTATGCACCTTGGTTTTGCAAACAATTTGCGTTTCCATATCGGTATTGCTAAGGGAACAAAAAAATCGTATCATCTTATCTTGTTCTTCAAATACCATAAACAAGAAAGAGTAAGCTTTTTTATATAAATGGGGTGAATGTTTCAAATTCCAGACATGTGCTTTAGATAATAAAAAGTGATAAAATGTAAAAGCTGCTTTACGTAAAGGCAGCTTGAGCGCACGTTTTGTCTGTTGTGATGCACTTTCTCTCATTTCCTTATAAGAGAAAATAACTTAGAAATAAAATTTAGAATAATCATGCTAAACTTTAGAGGAACGCCACCTCTTATAGGATTTTTTCCAAAATGAATAGTTATCATAAATTTTAACCTATCTAACATCATTATTTTAATAATTGCCTTAATATCATCCATTTTATCTAATTTCATCTACATTCGCTTTTTCATTAAATTTTTTTCAATTAAAAAAAATCAATTTTATTTACCATATCATTCTTGATTATATTTAGATACTGAGCAAATTTATGTATGTATTTATGAATGGCCGCTAACCAAACCTAATTTTTGATGAAAAGCACCTACGCTAATCAGTATCTGCTTTATTCTTATACAAGAGTGCACTTTACTAATAACCGGTAACTTGAGAAGCTGGCATTCATTCTTCATTCATTTGCATATTGTACAATATTAATACCACTTTCGTCAGTAAAAATTCCCGATACCCGTACAGTGTATGGCGTTTTCAGTTGTACAACAACTAGAAGCTGTCCCGTCAAACTGGTCAAGTTCCCAAAGGGTCTAGTTTGTTTATCAAATGTTAACGTTTTACGAAAAATACTCCTTTATGAATGGCGTCTTAATAAAGGCCGGAATCGCAGCTATTAAAAACGATGGTAGTAGCATTCGTTATATATAGTTATTGGATGGTACATTAAAAATACGACGAGCTAAACATAAATATACAGAAAAATTACAAAAGAATGGGCTCTTCGGTCGCCCTTCATCCACTCGGGCCCCCACGACAACACCCATAAATCATCATTGTTATCACATCATAGCAGTTCGAATGAAAACAGAATGAGAATCAAACACAGGTGGTCAATAAGGAACCGCCATAATCAGTTTATGTTTGTGCTAATAACCTAATACGTTTATTACTGTACTCGAACTAGAAACAAGTGCATTTGTGAATTTTGCCAGGTACCTGTTCGACGGCAGAATGCGACCTGGACGAGGAAGGCACGCCGAAGATCAGGCGGGTTCCTCGCGAAGACAAAGTAATCACAGCTATTTGTCCGGCGACGAAGATGAGCATAGCTGCCCTTTTGAGGCAAAAAAAGCTAAAATAAATTCGCTTGACAGGTAGACTATGTAAATATTTTAAAAGCTACGATATGTTAATGAAGCTGTAGTCATCCAAACAGTAAATAAAGCGAAGTTTTTTTATACCGACCCAAGTAAAATTTCATATTTATCTATAGAAAAAAACCGCTCCCATGTTTCATGCGAAAGGTTTTCATTTACCCAGCCACACGTATGAATATAAGTGTTATACCGGGACTTAACAGCTTTAAGTCCCGGTAAAATTTATTCGTACGAAAAATAAATAACATAATTACCTTTTCATTTGTGACGTCTTATGTGTGACGTATTAGTTCTTTTGTGAAGCATAACTGGTAGGACATAAACATGCACCGACTTCTTCCCTTTCGCATTCGCAGAATATACACCATACCCTCAAGGCACACGTTGTATCTATATTTCTTACAATTTTGACCACGGCATTTCCCCTTTATCTTCTATCGAATTTGGAGCAAATTCATATGAAAAAGTGAGCGGCCAGCGGCCGTATATAATTGACATAAAACTACCAGCTCAATGGTAATATGATTTCCAAATAAAGCCCTTCAATAAAAACAAACCATATTACCATATGGTATTACCGTATGATTATCCCGTACGTTGTAATTCACACATCGTACAATTAAACAATAATATCTCGGTTAAATGTGTTTTTGAGAATTCAGAATTATAGTTATTTTAATTATTATTTTGGTTATCGTATATAATTCTTACTGGATCGCGAAGACTGGAAGCTGTATTATTAAAATAGTTGCACCCATCCAGGCAATTGGCTAGCAAGAAATGTTTTGAAAGTGTAAACTTTCAAGTAGTCTTTTATTAGTATGAAACAAACTTTTTCCCGATGTCGATTTTTTCAACTTTTTACATAATGTCGACTATTTTTGTATTCTAACACATTTGTTTTCCGCAGTGATGAGGAGGATGAGCACGAAATTGAAAAGGAGAAATACAATGTTGCGAACGCTGAGACTGATCGAATGTTTGATGGCCAAGAAAAGGCGACCATTGCGTTTGATGGGGAGACCAAAATAACCGCATTCAACATGGAGGAGGAAATGCAGGAGGGGCATTTTGATAAAGAAGGAACGTTCATTTTTCGAAAGGAGAAGGACGAACTTCGAGACGGCTGGCTGGATAATATTGATTGGGTAAGCGTACTTAGCCTATGTTTCGGACCACTTTCATGATTGTCTTGTTCTAATACTACTGATAAGCATTTTTTATGTTTTGTCCGAATCTCGCAAATGCTGCTTGTAGAAAAAACTAGGACCCTTGTTGTTGTTTATACTATCCTAATGAATATTGGTGATACTTCACTTACATCAGGTGGAAGTCAAGGAACGCGAAGAGGCAGAGACCAAGGCTTTCCCAGACTCACCTAACTCCAATTCGAACGATGCAAATGATATTGACGTAAAAGAGATTTATTCGAAGATGCTTGAAGTGATACGGCCTGGTGAAAATGTTCTCCAATGTATCAAAAGACTTGGGGGAGGACAACCAAGTAACAAAACTAACCGCAAGTAAGCTAATAATTATATTATACCTTTCATACCTAAATTTGATTTAAATAACTTCAATATAGTTTATGATTACTATTTTAAATTTCATCATGTTTCGATTCAGTACAAAAGTACTTGACAGATTTAACTTTGTCGAACTCAGGTTTTTTAACAGGTGGTGAAGAGAGAAACGTGAAAATAAAACGTTTCTTGGTATTAGATAACTTGAAGTGGTCGTAGTATTTAGATTCACTTTTTTCCTAATAGAAATCTACAGGAAGAGGTTATTGCCGCGGCTCTATCTAAGTGTACTGATAAATTTGTTTTTGCAGGGAGAAAAAAAAACTTAATTCGAACCAGCAGATGGTTTTAGATAAAATCGTAGGATTGGCTAATGATATCTTGGCAACAGGAGACATGGATATTTATCAAAAAACATATGAACAACTCAAGTTTGCTCTCGCGCCAAAAAAGGTATCATCTATTTGAAAATCGGTTTAAGCACAATTTTCAAATGGGCTACAACACGAAAACACAACCCTGAGTTTGATGTGTCCAACTTCCTTTGACAATACATTACGCATGGATTACAATGTGAAACTTTCAATATGAATTGCCATTATTACTCTATGCTGTTACCGAGTCCAAACATTAGCAATAATTAAGTTTTAGATTCTGGTCTGGCAGTCTTTTGACTAATTCTAATATTTGATACTCTATATAATCTTGACACTACATAAGCAGTTAATGTACACAACATGTTTATATTATAACTTTCAAAAAATCGTTATATCTGGCGGTTGGCGAAATACCTCTTTTCTCTTTTAAAATTAGGATACCGCCTGTATGGACATATTTGCGGAGGATGACGCACCGGTGGAGGAAGTAAAAGCCTCCTATGGGCCATCAACGTCGGCAGAAAGAAAGGACCTAAGCGATGTCCTTAAAAGACAAGTAATGTGGGAGTATAAATGGGATGATGCTGATAGCTCCAAAGTATACGGACCCTATTCGTCGGAGGATATGTTGGCCTGGAGAGAACAAGGTTACTTTGGAGATGGTGTATACGTAAGGAAGGTAAATGAGGAAAAATTTTACTCCTCAAAACGAATTGATTTCGATCTGTATATTTAAAATCTAAATGCTTTTCGTCTGAACGATTCAGAATAGACCTATTCTTGAAGGAAACGAAGCAGATGGTAGATGCTAACCTGACCCGGTCTCATTTGCCAATACTTTAATTTGAGGTTGATTATAAACAACAACTACAAAAAATAATTTAGCAAGCTGTATACATTAATCCAGTAACCCGAAGTGAATTTAGACGAAAGGTTACACAAAAAATGTACAGAAAGAATGTCTTTTTTTTTAAATATATATGTATGTCTCATAAAGATACATTAGTAGTTTACGTATGTATTTCCCATGTGACACCACGTTGTGTTTTACATGTATATAGCATATGATAACAGACCAAGAATAAACGAAACAACCATAAAAATAGATGGTGAAGTCTTCATAACGATCACTGTGTTCTTATTGACGCAAACCTCATATAGTGGGAATATTGTTAATCTCATATATGTGGTTTTTATTTAATTTTGGCAAACTTTAAGGATATGCCAGTGCATGATATATATTTTCACCCTTGGAGCCCCTGCGTAGAGCCACAGTCGTCGTTATGGCAGGTTTTAGTGGGTAGTGGGGGCGTGCGTACAATAGAGGTTTTCTAAAGAAAAATTAGTACTATTGGCTGCTGAGCTGTCCTGGAAGTGGCGAATAAGAAACAGTCTAAGGTACTCATTACTTGAAGAGAATATTCAGTTCTATTGCTAAATATCAAACACGCTTTTAACGTTACATGGTAGTCCGTAATTAGAATGAGGATGTACCGCCAGCGGGCTTTAAATGGTCACACATAACGAATGCTATCACGGCATTTTTATCATTAACTGTAGCCAGATGGAATAGTTGTGAACGACAACCGCAGGTTAAAGTGGGCGCTTTGTGACGCCAATTTTTAACGTTTAGAAAGGCACTTTGGCAGTAATTCGTGAGATGACTAAAACAAAAAAAACCGATATATATTCAGAATTAATTAATTGTACCTTAGATTGTATATTTGTCTCAAGTGTAACTGACCGCATATTCAGTGTTTCGCTATTCTACTAAAATTGATCAGATCTATCAGAAAATCAGGACTTTGTAAACTGTAGCAATTTCATATAGTTACATCAGAATAAGAGATCAATAGAAGCAATTAGACGCAACAACAAATATACAAACTTTGAAGTAATTTTAGACGAATATTTTATTTTACTGCAGTTCATGTAATTGCAATCAGAAATGTACTCAAATCGACCACCACTGCTATTTACCCAACCGTGTGGCCCAGCCGCCACTGGTAAATCCACCTTTTTACAGAGCTCCATGATCTCACTAACATTTTCGGAGGCCTCTTCTATATAGCAAACCATATCATCCAAAAAACGTTTTTCGAAAAATATTTTGCGTAACACGACTAAAAATCTGCTCGCCAGCATATTCCTTATATTTTCTTTATTTTTCTCCTTCGCACATTATATCACACTTCAGGTTTACAGCTATCGCATGTTATGCAATACGTACCAGACTCAATAATACGAATTCAGAAAATGATAAGGCTAAAATACAATTCGGTATTAGGACTGATACATAATTGGTATTGAGTTTGAACGAAGTAATTACTGGAAAACAGGAAATGCCGCAAGTGTTTGAGGGAACTAGGCTAAAGCACCGAGAACATTGGAAAGGTATGTGTTTATCTTATAAAGCTTGCATCTATATATATATATATAAACCATATATATATTATATGTATATATAAGTATATATATATATATATATATATATATATA
>MNPL01005381.1:0-16135 GCA_002081605.1 Tropilaelaps mercedesae
ATATATATATATATATATATATATACATTTCATTTTTGCTCTTGCTGGTTTTGTGTCAATTGTTATTTATAGTACATATGTATTGTAGGCTAAGAAAGCTACGTCAGCATTGTGGTCCACAGTCTTCGTGCGCATTGATAGGGAACGACATTAGATAACTGGTATATCAGTTTGTTGGGCTCCTTAATAAGACGCCCACATTTATTTTTCTATCGAGGAAGTCATAAAACCTTCACAGATTTTCCCGTTCTCAGCAATTATTCTCCCAGTCTAAGCAGTATCACCGTTTGTCGTTCATAAATATTCCGAAAGTCAGATAGCGGCGCTCCAGTGATCTAGTCTGGAGATGATTTTTTTGCCGACTTAACAACGCTTGCATGTTAGTATATGTCACTTGCCAAGTTGTTGTGGCAAAAATTAGGTATACGGTATTTTGCAGTAACATTTTACTGTTACGCAACACCGGGTCTGATAGGGCCGTAATACATCGCCTAGTTAAACTGTATGATAAAGTAATTAATGTAGGTATTTGTTAGACTGAAGCCAACCAATTAACAATATATGTAAATGCAGTTATATTGTTTTTCTTCAACATAATTAAATATTGAATGCCACAAATCGAAGACAAAGGGTGGGTGCAAACTCTGACACAATTAATTATATTCACGGCCGGTTTTTCTATTTTTCCACTTAAACGAGAAGTTACCCACAAAGTCGGTGTAAATAATTCATCTTAGACAAACTAGAAAAGTAGTTTTAGTATTTGACTGTTCTTACCACAGACAAACCAGTACAGGCAAAAACGCCTAATAGCGATGTAACGAATTCTCCACGCGCGACGGCGTATCTATCCAATATTATAGCTATCTAGCTATCGGGGTGTACTAACGCCAAATGTGCTCAACAAGAATTATCGGTGTTCATTATGCGTGGTTACGTTCGCCTACTAACCCCGAGCCTAAGCGAACCACTACCGAACCAGTTCCAAGTCTCATTGGTCAAGAACGGGTCAGGCAATGTATATATATATATATATATATATGTATTCGCTCGCATATTCTCGTGAGTGGCAACGATGGGTATGGTGATATCACTAAGACGCATCCCGTAAAACCGCGGGTGCGTTGTGCTAATGCATACCATTAGCACGAATTTCATGAAGTCTTTATCGTGTCTGCGGACATCCACGATTTAGGTAGCCGAGCTGGCAACGAGGCCTATTGACCAGACATGCGCAGTTTCCCGCGACCTAATCATTGCATAGGTTTGGTCGTGTACTTGGGACGAGTTGTTCTGCCAAGTGGCAGCGATCAGAGGATCCCGAGTAATAACGATGACAATAACGTCACCATTGGCATGCCTTGTCGTTGTCTTTTTGAAGTGGTAAACCACTACGAAGGTGCGCACATTCCATATATTAATATCGAAGCCATTGCTCTAACTATCTCTATCCCGTCACCGCTTTCTGAAGCTGAACTCATTCAACGCGAGTTGGCCCCTTGGCTAATATCTCTTCCGTTACTCGTCGCTGTCCAATTTCTCCAAATGTAATTTAAGACGTCATTATATGGCGCATAAACTTCAATCAGTTCACAAATAATCTCGATGCTGGATGCTCGATGCTCGATGCACGCGGTGGATGCAATTTTGGCTTTTTTTTGCGAACAGCCATAATCGTAAATGGCTCTATTTTGGACAGCCGAGATAACGAGGAGTTACCTAATGAGTCTCTCATCAGTCATAGGATGCGTTATTTCAGCTTGGACATGCTAATAGCAGAGCAATCTAACAATATATGTAAACCGAGGCGAGAAAATTGGTCATGCTTGAGGGGGCAAAAAGCGGTTTGGGTATGATTTACATGTTGGATTAGCAGACCATTCGTCAAATGCCCATTATTGTGTATGCATGACCGCTATTCGTATGCTGCTACCGATCAGTGACTGCAACGCACCAGGCAGCAGTCTCATTCATAATCAGTCACCGTAGCAGGTCTTGCAGCGCTTGGCTTGTCCGTTGCAATATCTGTTTTTAGCCATCAAGTCCACTGGGACTAGGGCAACACGCGTGCAAAAACAATGGCTCTTTCTGGAATTAGGTTTTGCTGCTCGTGCAATATAAACGCGTCACAACGCATTATCACGTTTACACTGTTACGTGGAATGAAACCTAGGTGTTTCTTCATATCAACGATTCAAAGACCTCCTTACGAGAGTGATCTCATTGGCTAAGTGGCTTTGGTTCGCCTTCTATCATATTTCGCAAGCTTTTGTCTTCTGCGGGTACAATCCTAGAAAGGCTGTCGGAAGACAGCCATGCGAATATGAGAGTATTTTTCAGCCTTGTCGATGTATTGTGTATGAAGCTTACATTAGATAAAAATGTGTGATTGTACAAAAGGGTTTTCATTCCTCTATCGTTTGTTAAGCTATACATTTAGTGGCTCTGACTGGACAAACGAGCTACAACGTGTGATCAATGGCCTTCAAGTTCTAAACCGTCCTTAGAGCAATATGACAAGTTGAATCAGTGGACCAACCCCATTTAGAAGTCTGCGCGGTTCGAAATGGTTATGTCTTTACTTCTCGATCTTCGTAAGTACAAGTTATTGATGTTCATCAATCTTCGCCAGAGTCAATGTGCCCATAAATTGCGGTAACAAGCTGCAGCGAACAAGCAAATAACTGGTAAATTTTCTCTATTTTATTTTTACGGCTCGCCGCTTCACAAAGTTTAAGTACCGAATTGTTTCATGAGTCGTGGTCCGTGTTCATTGTTCCAGTATCAGGATCATGCACTTGCGCTATTCCCACAGCTAGTGCACCTCACCCAAGTTGGCAGCTAGATCTCGTTTGTTCTACTGAAAGAAAAAGCCTCGCAGCAACGAAATGTGAAATGGATTCGTTTAGGTCCTTAACACGAGGGATGCATGTGTGAGTCAAGATTATTGCTAGCAGCTTTGTTTCTATTAGATGACGGGCTTCTGCTGGTGGTTGGCGATGCACTTTCGAGGTGCGGTTAGCAAGAACCTCGGCTAGTATATAGGGAATGGTTTGCGTTGGAGTAAATGCCTGATTGTGTACGAATTTATGTGGCGAAGTGGTGTGACTTGCCGAGGCGTTCGTGTTGCCAAATAGGCGATGCCTGCTACGCAATGCTTGATTGAGTGGAAGATGTGCACAGCGTACCCCTATAGTGGAGCTTCAGACTTGGGATGAGGGAGGTAGTATAAGGGCGTAGCCAATATGTGCACGCAGTCAAACAAATCTTCTCGGAAATATACAACATGCCAAAACATACTGGCCCCAACGCAACTCAAATTAAATCCTGTTACCAGGATTAAATCCTGTATCCAGTGGGAGGTGGTGGTTTTAAATCTGTCCTTATATAAAAAAATAATAGAATAACACATGTGTACTCTATTCATTTATTAGTTGGCTTATATTAGAGGTATCCTACATTGTAAATAGAAAGGATTACATTTTTGTTAAGTCAATTCAAAGCATTCGTTTGCCACAAGGTCTGCCACACGATGCTCATCGTATCTGTTTTGTCATCTTGTATATGCTAATTTACGAAATCTAAGTTGTCTCTCGGTGAATCGACGCCTTTTGTCAGGAATCCACAAGCGAGTCATTATAAATATATTGTTGCGTGCTACAGTTAAAACACAACAAAAATAACTGCGCGGATCCTATTAAGCTAAGTCAAACATGAGAGCGCTTCACGAAGTTAGACTAGCGTTTGCCCGAAGCGCTCATACTTATTTTACGCGACAAACTCTGGAATTTTTCGGGCTTATTGACTAAACTACCACCATAGGGTTCAAAAAACGCTTTAGTAGACATTACGTGATCCTAGCAATAGTGTTTCTTTGAAAGAAACACTTGTACACAAAGGCAACTAGACGTCCTGGTGAAATGTCGTTAAACATTGACCTACCAAAATCTCGCCCCAATTGTCTGCTCCCATCAAAATCGGTCCCGGCGTGCTGTGAAGTCGAGCAACCAATCACACACTCACGCACACACGATTTCGTTCCGAGTTTTTCGCTCAATCGAAGCCCATTCGTCTGCGACTTGTTTCTCTACTGTATTCTAGGTAAGGTTTTTACCTACATCAGCCTTAGGCGGTTCATCCCTCTCCGAATGGGCGAGGGCGCACGCAATGGTTTGATGACGGCAAGGAGACTGTACGGCGCTCACGGGCCGTGTAACGGCGGCGGGCGCAGTAAAGCAACACTAAGCTTCCCCTTTCTTTGAGACGACATCCTGAGACGACGTCGCGCCGCGGGCTGTCGCAGGAGTGTCATCTGCCCTCTGGTTTGCCACAAGCAGAGGAAAAACCAGGGTGTGGAAACTGATTGTGCACTGGGCGCTTTCTCAAGCTGCTTCAGACGACAAGTCAACCTCAGCTCTTCGAGCTGTTCATTTGGCGCGCTCGATCCAGTTCTATTTTGTTTTTCCGGCCGCCGCTACACAGGACCATGGTGGACGGTGACAGCTGAGGGGGAGGCTCGTTATGATAAGGTTGCTCCAAACTAGACAGGCCAAAGCGTCAGTGCATGCACGATTTAGGCACTCATCCAAATCGCGAGTATCTCCCCTTGTATATCCATAACTGCGAAAATTAACGGGAATGTGCTGTGCTCGGAGATTAGTCTGAGGAATTTGAAGATGATAAGCGATCAGAAATGAGTAGCCTCTTTGACCAGCCTAACGCATGGCCGTCTTTTACATTGCTTAGGCGGAGAATTGCTTGCCTACCTGAAAAAGTCCAACTGAATACACCAAACGTTCTCAGGCTAATGAGTAGATTTCGCCTGTCCGTACGTCAAGAGGATTTAAGCATGGCGCAAGCACGTGTGTGCCAAGTCAAGACTGAATTCCGTGTACGCTGTTAGAAGTCAAGTGCCTAGGACTTTCTTTCATAAGCTCTTCTATTAAACATGAGAAAACGCGTTGTATATAAATGTAGTTTGGAATTCTTTTGAACGGGTCTTCCGGTAATGGATAGTATTTCTGACAGACACACTCACTTAGGACTTCGGTGAAACAGGTGACTATGCCGTCGTTCATTTTAGTCGTATCAGCTGCCACTATGCCTAGGTATATCGATGAGACGGGGCTGATACGTAACTATCCTTTGCAAAGTAAATGAGTGTTTAAGTGTTAAGCTGGTTACCATTGTGAAACTTGATGGATACATCGCTGCTGTTCTACGCACTCGTGGCTGCTCTCCTGTGGGATTATGCGAGAGCCTCTTGTCAATCGTCGGAACAAGAGAAAGAGCCACCCATCCGAGGAGTGGAGGCATTTGCACGTGAGTTCCATGTTCATTGTCCTATCGTTTGCGTTATGAGTCTACGCCCTATGTAGAAAGAGGGAAATAAACCTCGTTTTTAAGAATAAATGCCGCTGCTTTTATGCTAATATTATGTTAATATTTTAACCTCAGGAAATCCTCGGGGTAAATTGAACAAGTTACTGGGTGCGCGGTTTAAGTTTAGCAATCCTTTATCATTAGTAATAAACTTACTGGTAAAGTAACCAGCTATTTAAAGGTTATCTCTCTCATTGGTACTACTGTGGTTAAAAGCAGGCTTACCACCTAATCTAACTTATTCAGAAAAAAATGTTTATGGACGGACACCGTATATTGTGCCAGGCTATATTTATATATATATCTATATACTTTGAGTGTATATATATATATATATATATATATATATATGCCGTGCAATAATAGCGAAAATTTCCGTTAAGCTGTTGATACCGAATGGTTGCCTTCCCCTTGGGTGACTTTGCGTGACAGTTATTAATATTGGGTTGCAAAAATAGAAGCTTTATGAAATTTGCTAAAGGACTATCAGGGCTGTGATCACACACACAAGCTGAATAAACGCACCGTGTAAACAGATCCTCTAGTGTTGAGCTAATGGGGCTAGAAAGCATGGCAGCAACTTGGCTTGCTGTTACGTTGGAGATAGAAGACCCTCAATTATTTTTGGTACATTCAGTAATAAGAGTTTACACAAAATTGCTCGATCTGCTCAATATCTACATCTCAAAGTTAAGAATTGAGAATGAAATTAAATTCCGTAAGCGCCCAGATTGCAGCTGCCTATAGGTAATTTTCGGCGCCTGCCTATACTGTAGAAATAGGAAGAAGGCGAAAGGGTCTGTCTATATCAAATATCATTCTTCTATATCATTCTTCTAATATTAACAAAAGAGGTCTGATAAATTCAAGTGGTAATTTTGTATGCAAATACTCTTTTCACTTTTTATGTGTATTAAGCGAGCTTGTGAAATGATGCACTGAACTTAAAAAATACTACGAAAAAACGTTTTAACATTGTATGTTATTCGATGGGACACAGTACATATGCCTCGAAGCCACCCGAGAAACGTATTTTATTATATGGCAGCTATCCTTACTTTCAAAGTTTGGCATGCAGGCATACAAATTCCTCACATCATCCTTTTGCGATAAATAATGAACAAACAAACAATTTACTAATCGAAAGTAAATTAATGAACTGTTTGTGGGGGAACATAAATTATGAGTTTAAAATTCTATTTCTAGATATCTATATTTGAAAGCAGTGATTCATATGCGTCCTAGTCCACCGGCACCTACAGACACGCAGTTTCTCGAGGCAGGGGTGTACCCAGTGGCATGCAATTGACGAACTGTACACGAAGTTGATGTCGAACAGTTCTAAATTCACAACGCTTCGTCACCAGCGTTGACCCGGAGGTGCTACTGCTCCTTGCTGGCCCACTTCGATAACCACCCATATTCTTACCTGAATAAATGACTTGTCAATAATATACAATTACAACGAAGTTTTTTCCAACGTAATTAGACCTGCACAAATTGGCTCTTGCGTGGCACGATTGCTTTCACTTAGCAAGTATTACCCACTACTACAAACAGCTTTATGTACCTGTGCATTTTTCATTTTGACCACTTCTCAAGGTGGCCACAGGCTTGCGTCATGGGAAAGGGAAAATTTTTTCGGTAGATAATCGGTTCTGACCTACCATTTCTGGAGGGCTGGTACCTAGATCCGGGGGTATCATGTGGCAAGGATGCTTCCGACATTATCAGTATATGATATAGTGCGTATAAAAGTGCGTAAAAAAACACCGGTAATCAAACATATACTCAACCACAGCTTGTTGACCTAGCTAAGCCCCTATGGCGCAGACAGCATCGGACAATGCCAGCGGAAAATCCAGTGACCCTTCACGTTTTCTTCTAGACGAGTTATAGTAGTGTAAGGACGCAGAGATCAAGCATCTTCTTGTGATTCGAAATGTTTAGATTTTACTATAGGTCACGCATTATGTGGTACAGTGAAAACTTGTAATTTAACTTGTAATTCGATATACATCATTGTTTATCTCTAATAGCAATGTGTACCACAAGTAAATTATTTTCTTAATATGTTAATAAAAGCTCACGGACATTCAAATCTTATAAGTTTACCATGGTATTTGGCACGTATGAATGTTTATCTATATCGTTCTTTTCAGTGAAGTGTTTCATGATGTGTTATTTCGTATATGCGTACATTCGTTGAGACCTTCAAGGCACATTTTATACTGTCAATGATGTTTAATAACTAGATTAAGACTGGATGGGACATTTCGCGTACTGTCTACTTTATTTGTTTCTACTGGCACAAACGAGTTGGCGGCGATAAATAGAGAAAGTTGTTTTACCAGGAATTCTTTTGGCTCGTAACCACAACGTGGTTAGGTGTGACAGATATAAAGGAATGGACTTAATACCTAACTTGTCTCTAGAATGTCGGCCCAGGGTATGCCAAACACAATATGCATAGAGGGATGCATAGAACTCGGCGTTAGAATGGACACGCTGCTAATTGTTTAGATAGACAGTAGCTGATAGGTACAGCGGAGACGGCGTAAGGCTGTCTTAAAAAAAGGTTGGAGCAATTACATTCTTTTGGATGATCACTAAGTAGTAGCTTGTCACTAGCCTAATGACCTAAGCCAAAAATTATAAAGAAAAGTTGAAAAACTTGTCATTCGGTTAGGGACGAGAAATGAACTATTTTTAGTAGTGGTATATCTTCAGACCTTGAAGATTTTTTGAACTCGTAACGATATCTGTAAATAGGCTGAGCACTAAGAATGACACATCATTCTGTACAGCTTCCATGTAAGAGCCAGTAAAGAATATACTTGCTCAATTAAATTCAACGATTTCGTGTGTAATCACGCTATGATTCTTGCCTCATTCGGGATACGAACAGAATAATAAGACTAAATCTATAATAATTTAGTGGTTATCGGTGTGGATTATTGTCCATCCCTATACTTAGTGATTGTCACCAGCCACAAATCTTGCCACCCTGTCAGCCGTCGAAATAGCTGTCGTACACTTCTTAAAGTAATGACTTGACAACGCTGTTGTACGGCTGTATCATCTCGGCTCAACTGACAGAGCAAAATTGGGTCTCGGCTCTTCAGACGTTCGTTTGTGTGCCGCCATGATCAGCTTAACTAATACGACCTCGTCCATTGCCACGGTCGGATTAGACTGAATCTGGTGCCTCCCTGAAGGATAGGCTAACATAGTAATACATATCGATGATTACAACTAAAATGATGGCTATTGCTACCGCTACGCCGTTAGCCCGGCGAACGAACGTGGAAAAGTTGATTCACTTCGATAGGTAGCAGTGACACATTTTACATCTTGCTATGTTAAGCGTTCGAGCGTGGGTACTCTTAGAAAATAAAATTTTGTTTAATGATCTGGAATGGCGTCGGAAATTAGAATTGGTATTTTCGTTTCGTTTTATATTGTAGATACAATATAATGGGAATGGTATTGTTTAACCGGGATTGGCTCTCTCAAGGCTTACTGAAACGATACGTGGGTGGATTTTAGTTTATTCAATTTGTAAAGCTTTTGCAGAAGCCAGTTTTTATTAAACTGTCTTTTTAATGGTGTTCTGGTATATTCTGTAGGCCCTGATGATGTCGTCCATATATCGACGAAGTCGAGCTCGGTGGCTTGGTGCATTCGTATGCGCCGTGCACCCGGAGAAGACACGTAGGGGTTCGATCACCGCCAGTGTACATTTGCATTTATATAGGGTCCGTCTTACGAAGTAATGCAAAAACTGCTACCGTGTACGTTAAATGTTGGCCGATGGTCAGCTCTAAAAAAATACATCGACGCAAAAAATTTTGGGTTCTTATTTGAACGTAGATAGCCTCCTCTTATGCATTGCCGACGTGTCTCACTGTCGAACACAGTGAGTTCCTATCTACCAAACGGCAAAGTACCCCTTTTCATCACCTAAATGGTTTTTACCATTACTATAAGGACTACTTAGACCATACGGCAATAACTATGATGTTGGCAGTGATACATACGTATGACATATCGGTTTTGTTTTTAAAGAAGTCATCACTAAAAGTAAGATTATATTATAATAATATTAGCAAAACTTAGATTATATTAAAAAAAAACTTTGTGTAAAAATATAATGCATCGTTAGATTGAGTGCGCTTTCCAAGCTTTGAATCAAGGATCCTACAGAAACAAAAAATTAGACGCAAACTAGCACGCTTATTCACTCGACCGAGCATTGGACAACAAATGAATTTTTTTCTCAATACATTTTCTACGTATGAAAGTGCCAAATAACAGTTCGTTGTTTCACCTTTTTGTTAACTCAACGAGCAATGTTGTTTCAATTTATACAAAGATTGGTTTTAAACAAGCTTCTAGTCGACATCAAGCATACTATGTTAAGTGATAGACTCTTGAGGAGCCACTGCGTGTCGTCTTCTTGTCTGATCGTGTGGAATGTTCATATATCGATAATCGATGGTTCTCAGATGAAAATTTTCCCCACACGTATCGCAAGACCATGGATTGCACTGGACCTGAGTGCAGGATCATAAATTGGGGACATAAGGGGCGCCGTGAACAACCATTACTCTTCATAATTCGCTTAATCAGCAGCTAATAACACAGAGTAATTACGATCGTTTTGATGTAAGAATGCTTAAGGGACTGTATGCACCGTGTCTGAGAGCAGGTGCAATTCGTTAGGATAAGCTAATCTTATCGAAAGACCTATGTCCTTCGAGGTGTGCAGGGAATCCGTTAGAGTGGGGTGAGGTGATAGGTTAATAAAAGTGGACAGAACGAGAACAGAGCGTTGGCTGTTCTGGTTAAAGAACGTTTGTTACTAAAGAAGCAGGAGTTTGCAAAGCATTTTATAATGGACAGGCGTTAATCTGTTCCCTTTTTGTTGAGAAATCGTTTTTTCGATTTATTTTGATCAATATAAAAGAAGGTAGTGTCAGGAAATTATGAGCTCTACTTTAATTGGGCATTACTACTGAGTGTAATAGGATTGAACGTAGTAGTAATTTTATTGAACTCAATAGTAATACCAAATTAGATTGGGACGGGTAAACAACTTAGTTATATCTTCTATCCTCTGTATTTACCAGAATATGAAGAGAAACGTATCGTCGGCTGAGGTGGTCTGATTACTACGCTTTCATACTTCAAAGAATCTTTTTTTTGTTATTCTGTAGTCATTCTATTATTCACTGGCAAGTGCAGCCCAACGGGTGTACTATTACAACTTTTCACGAGAGTGCAGCCGAAGAAATGCTACAATGCACGGACTATCGCCGTGTCCTCCAATTTTCATGCGTGCACGCTGCCTAAGCAACAAAGAAAGATAAAGCGTACTTTTATTGACTACATCTGAGTAGCAACATCTCAACAACTTCTCTTTCTCACTTGCCACTGATATCCTCGTTCTGGCGTGACCTCGAGTTTTTTTTATGTGAGCGCCCATCCGTTTTGCTTCGTTTTGTCCTTATTTTTCTTTTTGACTTTGATCGTTCGTCAGTTATGCGGCCCAGTCTTATATGAGCTGTACACTTAGAGTCCATTAATATCTCTCGGTTGCACATAGCTCTTCTTTTCCTCTCGCGAACAAAAAGGAAACTGCCACAGCAAAGTGTATCGTTCTGTGAGTATTGGTTTCGGTGGTACTACTGGTACTGTTCTGCATATTTACTCCGTGTGGTGTATCGGTCCCGTGACGGCAATGGTGGATGGCCAAATTCGTTTGTTTACTTTCCCCACTTGTCCTCGCTATGTGGCTTTTCAGGTCGCGGAGTCGGAGATTCTCCCTGCAAGAAGGCGAATGCGATGTACTCATGCGCTTTATGACAGAGAGAGATGTTTTTCCAGGAAAAAGAAAAACGATGAGGAAAAGTGGGTGGTTGCATCTCCGGGTCGATTGATTAGTCCGACCGTAACAACTGCAATCCATCACTTTCGAAACAATAATAATAATACGTTTGCCCAAAGGACATGACAATGAATAGAGTGCAGGGCCCGCAGTCGATATGTGCATTCTTGAGGGATGCGTGGCATATTAGATTTAAGAACAATACACTGGGTTGTGGTGGAGAAGGCTGCCATTTTTATCCAGGCAGAGGTGGTGGAAGGGAAAAAAGAAATCATTAGGAAGCTGCTGGTATGACAAATTAAAATTTTTCGTATAGACGCCCAGAAGGAGATAGGTTGGTTCACGCTACTGCTGTTGTTACTGCCGTCAATTGGTTTGTGGATATAGTGTTATACCTGATGCACAAGCAAGCCCAGTCCATTTTCCAGACTCGTTTCGGGTAATAAAGTGAGCAGTCTAAATACTTGCAAAAAGAGAAAACTGATCTAGAAAATTCATTCAGTTGCATTACCTCAATCAGAAGTAATCTAGTCATGTAACAGGAGTGGAGAAAAAATTACCTCTGATTTGGCAGGCTTGATTCTTATTACTTTACCACCTGATATATCTACAGTGCCAATTTTTTTCATTTTTCTATATTTCGCATCGAAGATACGAAAACGGCACAGGCACATACGGAAATCCTGGTGAACTTCTTTAAAATTTCTTCTGTAACATATTGTCTACTCAGGAGCAGTCACGTCCCCGAAACGCGACCCACTTTTCTCTGTCTTCATCAATAATAATTTCAGTCGGTCTAACAATAAGGTTGTCACACGAGTCGAGACTTCTTCGAAAGCAGCGGCAGCATCCAGCGGTGCGCGAGGGTCCGCTTTGTGTAGGGGTGGCTCTCCCGATCGGACCCTCTTGCAAGACAGGTCAAGAGGGTAGCTCTTTGTTATTTTTTTCCTGGTTATACCTCCTTGAAGAGGACGGTCCCATACACCGTGGCCGGACCTGCGGTTCTTGCTGATGCTGAAGGTAGCAAGTAGCAATGAAGGATACGCTTCCATTCCTCGTTTGTGCCGCTGTGGTCGCGCAAGCCATTTTCAAGCGGTTGCCTACCTCGTGTCGCTCACACCGCCGTTGCATTCATCATCGTCAGCCTGTCTTTACTCCATGGGTGTTTGACGGCAAACGCTACAATAAGGTCTGAGCGAATAGCCTAATTGCTAAAAAAATCTCGCACAAGACTTAACCGATGTTTTGTGACTTTGCAGGTAGGAGGCATGACAGTAATAGTCTAAATCAGATAGAAATGTCGATTATAAGAGGCATCGTTTAAGCTCGCACCAATTTTCGGGCGAGAAGGCATTCTTTTGTCACAATGGCAGGGTACCCCTGCATCTAGTCGTCGTTTTCAAAATAAGTCGCATTTTATTCTACCGCCCTGTTCGAGTCGGCTGCTGAACTCCATCGTTGGTCGCGAAGATGGGTTTGTTCAGAGCTATTCCTGTGACGGGAGCGGCTTTCGGGCCCCCAAAACAAAGATCGTTGTCCTCAAACTGTTGTGCTCATACGGCATAGATTGACCGACCGTTCACTCGTTTATTTCGTGCATACTATACATATTGTGACAGCAGCATTCTTCGTATGTAGATATGCAAAGAGAATCTAATGAGTGTATAGGCTAATCGCAAAGGCCAACAGTTCGATTCAACTAGAGTTCTATGCTCAAAACATGTAACGCACTTGAAAGACACACAGATTGAGGTAATGTTTTCCAGAGATGGCCCTCCATAAGGATTGTGTCAGGTCATAGATTCATTTTTCTCAAGGAGCTGCTTCTTATAATTTCATCAGTGAAAGAAACGGTCGCCACAGTCGTTGCAAGAGAGCCTAAAAAGGTTGTACTTACACAGAAACGGACAAATGCGTACGATATCCGGGCTTGAGTGCGTGCATAACTTAGATAATGTGCGCTAAGGTGTTTAAAAGGCTCGAAGTAATTGAAAAAGACGTCAACTTTATTCAGGTGAGAACCCTCTTGAAAATCTTCGGTGGTTACATGTACCTAATTATATTCGTATATTTCTACCAATATTCAACCCGCTAGTGTGCAGTCAGGTCACTGGTTCAGTTCGAGATATAGGTGTCGATATTGCTAACATGAAAGAACGGTGTATTCTCTGCAGTTACGCGGTCATGGTAACATCGTGCTTGAGCTTCGTAGTGGGCGCCTTCTCGTGCGTCTCAACGAACGAACTAAACGATTTTTCCCTTACGAGATTCGGGTGTTCTCCATCTTCCAGCTAGGTGGCATCTTCGAACGATCTCTAAGCTTTATCGTGAACAGCTTGAACATCCTCATCATCTCCATTGGGCCCTGTCGGATGATAGTGGTAAGGGTGTTTGGATGTCAGGAACGCTAGGAGTAAAAATTGTACAGGTCGTCCGGTGCCACTACGGTGTCACCACGGTGTGTGGGTCTAGGATGACGGGAGAACACTGTACATTCACAAACCATTGTTGTGAATATGCATAAGCATTTAAATAATATCCAATGGTGCTCAATCCAGCTTATGTATATATGTAATGTAATTAACATATATATGTTCATGCGTTGCGTATGTCCTTCACTAGCTCTTAATTTAAAACTAACACAACAGGTGCAGCTTAGCTGGAGTTTTGAAAGAAGTTATATTCATATTGACTGTTTAATGAGTTTTTCTTATGGATCCATCATTTTGCTGTCATTCGCAACCAATTCAAAATTTGCTGAATTGAAAAGATTGTGGCGAAAGTACCATAACATTGCCCATTGGAAAAGACTTCGAACGGGAGTGAATCACCGATCTGTGCTGACAACCGGGCCACTTTTCTCTAGTTAGCCTTCCGCTCTACCTCGATATTCCGTGTTCAAAATAATTAATGGTTTCTCGCCAAAGCTGTGTGGGAGGTGTACAATAACGCTGTTAGCACATCGACAATCGGATGCACAACTGAAACTCTGTCTTCTGACACGCACGATTTACTGAAAGGTGCGGCGGTATTTCTCAATTCGATAGGACGTCCGAAATAAGTTATATCTTTTTGGGTAATTTGTAGATATTACCAAAATTCGAAAAAAGGACTGCTACAGCGTATACATATGACGTACCTCGTAAACTGAACAAGAAGATAACAAAAGACTTCGAGCTTATCCATACTACGCAACCGCAAATCTAAAATTACCTTGGAAGACATTGCATAGGTGTTTGAGCGATATGTAGTAATTTAGATGGCTGACAACAATACATTTCGATGTTTTATTTTTTTGAAGTGTAATTGAAACAAAAGCTATTTACAAAAAAAGACCATTTGTGATTGGCTTTTGCAATTCTTAATGTACCTAATAGCAAAACATGTATTTTAGTTCACGTTTTTTCTCTCTTTCTCACTAGATGCTGTAACAAGAAATTGTAATGATTAAATAAAAGTTCATTTCCATTCCCGAAAATCTGGTACTTCTCCTTTCTCGGTTCGCCCACAGCGCAATTGTACAGTTGTTGATGACAGTGCTAATGATCTGTCACCGGCTACGGAGGCTTGAACTCTGCTTAGGAAACTAAGTAAAGAGCAAATTGAGTGAACATCCCGCATCGCGTTTCCGCTGGACCTTCGTTGTTCTTTGAGATGGCTAGAAAGATAGCTATGCGCCCTGGTGCAGGCTCAATCCGGCTGTAATTAATATCGGAAAAAGTCCGCTGCTGGCTGCGCACCTGTTTTGGGTAATATCTCATCTGTTTCGAAGCTGAATACTCTGGAGGCCAAGTGATGCACTCGCTTCCTAACACTGACAACAGGTACAGAAACAAGACAGTGAGAAGGGGAATTAGCCATAGAGTTACGTTTAGTTGAACCCTTTGTACGCATCGTCGTCTGAATATCGATAGTCAAGGCGAACCCTGGTCAGAGTGCGTGAGGGTCAGGACTATCTCTGGTCTAGAGGAAACCAATTTATGCCACGAAGTTTAGTAGAATTCTTGTGAATTCGAACTGTAAGTGTAATTTTTAACATCTTTCGTTGTGGTAAAATTATCGTTTGGTGTACATGTATTTACAGTGACTACGTTTAATCTCAATTTGGAAAAATAGAATGGAGTTCAGCGTCTTTTTGGATGAATAAAATACCACTGAGATTGACACCTAAATAACTCAATTAATTAGTAAATAAAACTCCAAAATGTTTAAGTTTAAACATATTACGAATATAAAAATTCTAAAGAGACCTAGATAAATTTCAAGCTACACTTGTCGTACAGCACAATGCTTCAAGCCGAGAAGCCAGCGACCGTTCGAGACGCTTGTACATGAGGCGTAACACTTAAACTTTGATGGCTAATTGCCATCAAAATTTGAGCGGGCGGTACCTTCTTTCTTCCAGCCTTCAGCACAGTTTAGTGTGTAGGCCACACTCAGATTTCACATTTTGTCAAGATGATGGCTCCTTAGAAAATGCGTCTTGCGGAAGTTTATACGCTTTGTAAAGGGAGCTCAATCCTTGAAACAGGCGGAACCTTGTTCTCTTATCGAATAAATCATATTAGCTAAAGGGGTGGTTGTAACTAATTTGAACGCTCATGCGCTCACGGTCATGTTCGTAGTTTACCTCGGATTTATCCGTTCCTGGTACTTCTTAGTATTGATACTTTTGTTACATTAGTTCACATTCCCAAAAGTAAAAATTAAGACTAAATAATTTTGTTGTGTAAATTGAACTTTATGGCAAAAATCTCGCTTCATGCCTAGATTGAGTGTAATTTAGCTAAGCGAGGCCAATTACGCAAGGATTTTGTATAACGCACCTAAATGTATATATATATATATATATATATATATATA
>MNPL01005385.1:0-10488 GCA_002081605.1 Tropilaelaps mercedesae
TATATATATATATATATATATGTTCTCATTTGCGCAGACGTTACACGAAAACAAATTTAAGTGCAAAACGAACACATATCTGTCTCTATATCATTTTAAGCACTGACTTAACCATATATATATCATATATTATAATCGACACCAATTACGCCTCTAGAAAAATCATTACGTCAACGTTCTAACAAATTGAGATTTAAATATACACATAATTACTAATCGTGCTTAATTTTCTATTGCTTTTGAATGATTTATTTTGTCCCTATAGATGCTGCTGTTACTACAACCAATACCATCTTGAATAACAACATTAGCAGGTCTACAACAGTAGCATCAAAACAACACGAGTAGAAGCGAGCAGACAACAACAATAACAAACTTCTTCTGTATCTACCACGATATCGACAACGTCGAGGTGCGCGCCGAGCCCGGGTATCGCGCGAAAAAGTATCAACTTTACAGTAAGCAAGAATCAGGAACTTACAGATTAGCAAACACATCCACACAACACATACAAACACGCGGATTCTTGCACACATACACCCACAAACGCCACAACCCCGTATACTCACATAGGTCTCCCCCTCCCCACCGACATACGAAGACGTACAGCCACAAGACAGTTGTGACACATACACACGCCTTGAGGTACGTGCGAAGTTTGCAGTTAAACGAAGTAGGACGAGGTCGTACCGGCTAGCATACAACCCCGACGCTCGCCTGGCGCTGGCAAGTCCAGCGAGGCTCTTGTGGGCGACGCAAAGATAGAGACATAAGCAAGGGGGCAAACATAGGAAAAGCAGAAGCACAAGCAAAACAAAAACGACGAAAATTGTCAAACTTTTTGTGGGTTTTGAGTGCAGACGCGACTCGGGTCTCTCGTTGTGTGAGGCGTGTCCTCTGTGACCGCGGACGAGCTGCGACTCGATCAACAAATTGCGCTCGCGTCTGCCAAGGGTGTCCGACCCAATCTACGATCCAGCGGAGAGTCCTTTACCCCATGAACGGACTCGCCGAATGACGGCATAGTCTAGATACACCTATGTACCCAATCTGCAAAGAGATTCAATCATCCTCTGTTGCTGTTGTTGAGAACGACAATTTCAACAGGCCAAACAACGGCACGATCTAGACCAACGCAAAGCGAAAATCGGCCACGGCCACAGATAATACACAGACACTCCCCTCCCCTCCCCTCCAACCTGCAAAAGGACTGCCTTGTACGCTACTCGGCAGCTTTCGCCATATCCTAACTAAATACAGATATCGATAACACGCTCCTAGTGTCGGCCACTCAAAACAACAACAGAAATCGTTTACCAACGCTGTTACCACCGTCAGCCTGTCAACGTTGAGAAGGCTCTCGCAGGCGAAGCAGCCCCGAAGACGGTCTGAACCGCGGCAGCATTGCCAGTAAACTAAAGCCAATCGCAACGATTCACAAATAGCTAGCTGACGACGATGGAAATGATTAATGGATCGTCCGAGGGCCCTCGGGCGGCCGGCGCGCCCCCTGGAGGAGGTCGAGGAGGCGGGGGCGGCTCTAGCGGATCACAGTCAGCCACAGGCAACGGAGGGCCTGGAAGTGGTGGCGGAACCAACAACGGACATGCCCCATCTGGATCACCCGCCCTAGTGCCTCCGGGTGCCCCTGGCTCCGGCGTTCAACATCGAAGCCAAGATGACGCCATGGTCAGGTAAGGTGGCATTTGAAAATATTCGTGCCTGGTATACGCGGAGGTAAGGTGAATGCTGTGTTTTATCTGCGCCCTCCCCTTTGATTGAGAAGACTGACAGAGACTCTTTGAGCAATGCTTAAGCTGTAATATTGAGTAACATAGTTATAATATGTATCCCAAACTCTTGGGAACATTTTGTCCCCTCAAGTTCGAAGTGGCTTCTCGCATCCTTTGAACCCAGTCTGTACTGGCAAATTCGTGGCCATGGGTAGGCCAATCATTATGTGCAGTATTTATACATCCGTTTAGCATATCCCTATCGCGGTTATTATACGCCTCGCTTTTATCAAGCAAGTGGGTAGAGCAGGTCGAACCCTGCAGCGCAGCAAGGCCGACCTCCTGCCATACTTAGGCTGAAATAGCGCTTGTTGTGTCTTCTTTTATTTCTATCGGTCGTGTTAGTTTTGTTGCTTTGCATTTTAGATATTGAGTGGCTCGAAGTTGTCAGTAGGAATTTCCGAGCCTCGTAACAGTCCAGCTCTGAGCGCGATGATGCTATTTGGACGGTAGACGTAGCATCGATTCACAGCATTTACCACAATGTGTAGGTGATGCGCATGTAACCTACACTTCTTTGTACTATAGATAAATGTTTTGTCGAACGGTAGACAGGTGTATCGTATGTTTTACGCACTTCGACAGTGTAGGAAATATTATACTATTTTGGAAATTGAGTATATGATGATTGTAAGCTTAAATTTGATGATAGTGTCTTGCGAAATTTGCTCATTGCATAGCATTTTCTTGCGCCGCGTCCATCATAACCGCATAGGTGAACACATATTCTTCTGATTTAAAAAATGATTGGGTTCTTCTGAAATAAAAGCATGTTCTGAAAACGTGCTCTTTAATAGTTGGGCATGAGCACTTAAACAGGATTGTCTCGTAGCTAGCTGGTCGGATTATCGATCATTCGGATAGATCTTCCCATCCAACAAAACTTTGTGGGGACATTTCCAGTTTTAGGCGTTTACGTATTACTTCGACAAACACTACCCAGAGAGCTAAGTGTGATTGCAAGCATTAACATCGGCAGCCGGTAGATTACCGCAAGATTTTACTATGGCAATGTCCGGCTTTTCTAAGCAGCTACCTGGTCTGCTGGACTATAGACGTGACAGTCCCGCGGGGTAAACAACAGCTGTCTACCCGATCCTCAGTCCTTTCGAAATTACAACAGGGAGGCCTGCTGGGTTTAGGTTTCCACCACGTCCTCGTTACCGAAACCAGTTAAGCTATATTCCCGTTTCAAAACGTAACGCCAACCTACATTCACTGCATCGACATGGATCCATTTCACCAATATTGTTTCCATTACTTCTATCGCTTCTATTTGTCCCTAAATATTTTTTTCTCTGTTGTTGTCTGTTCTCTAGCTACTTTTTCCAGCGATCTGAATCAGATTTCCAGTCGTACGCAAAGCATTCGCGGTGGGTGCTCGGTGACGGAGCCGACGGGATAGGAGCGGGGGGTGCGGGTGGTGATCCAACTGCCGAACTGGAGAGCGAATTTCAGGCGTTGGCCCTCGAAACCTCCGCCGGCCCCCAGATGATTGGCCCCAGCTCTGCCAAGAAGCTCTGGGCACTCGACTCCGTGTCTCCTGAGCAGGGCGGGCCCGTAAGTGGAGTGGGCCAGAAGCAGTTAGCAGATGAGGCCGGTAAGGGTGGCGGCGGAGGTGGTGGAGGTATTTTTGTCGATCAGTGGCGCGATCCGACGTGGAGTGGAGGATATTCACAATCGGCTGGTCCCATAGGCCCCGATGGTGCTCATGGTCAACCGCCTGTTTTAAGTCCACGCCTGAGCGAGAAGATGGTAGAGTACGTGCTTAGCGGCTCGAGTCCGACGGCCATGGGCCTGAAAAAGGCTATGGCCGGCAAAGAGCCCACTGGAGCAAAGAAGCACGGTGTCAGTATCGGCGTGGGTGTCGGGGTTACTGGCCAGCTGGCCAACGGAACCCTGACACATGACGACTTCAGTCCGGGTGGTGACGAAACTCTGGACAAGAAGGCTGCTGGTGGTATGGGAGCACCATTCGATATGACCATGGCCACTGGCCCGCAGCCGCCGCTGGGCTTTCCGGATTACGCTGCCCATACGGCCGGCATCAACGGGCATAATTTGATGAGTGCACTCGACGCCCCAAGCGGTATGGTCGCCGACTATTCCACGGGAGCCCCGAACGGACCAAACTCACAACAGGCTCTTGGTTATCCACATGGCAGTGGGCAGAGGCAACAGCAGCAGCAGCCTCCACAAGGTACATTTGACCGAACGGTTGTAGACCGAACAGTTTCCACTCGCCTCTGAGTTAGGGTTAGGAACGCGCATAATATTTATGATGTTTCCTTAGTATTTTGACGCATTGTTTTTTCTAGTGCCGCGCCGCTGATATTTCAAATGAAAGCACAAAGATGCGGTTATTTTCGAATGATACCTTGAACGTGAAGTGCTAGTTGAGGGTAAACCCTTAAGCTTAGAAGGAAAAAGAAAAGTGACCTGTAAATATGCCGCTGTACCAAAAGTGCTGTTGTGTGAGCAGGCAATGGTACTCACTTTCCGTTTGTATTGTCACTTTGTTCCATGCAATTCGTGCCGTTTAATGAACAGGGTCGGGACACATGGTGGCACACATGATGGCCGGTCAGCAACCCCCGCCACACGCGCATCCACCAGCACAATTTCCGCCTCATCACCCGGCGCAGCACGCCCACGCGGGTCATGCTGGACACCCGCAGAACCCGTACATCGCCGCAGCAATTAATCAGGACCCTTACGCGACGGCCATGGGCCTCGTATCGCCAGCTGCTATGCAACTGCCGGCGCAGTATTACGGTATGCCGCCGTGGGGCATGTATCAACCCCCGGGACCGAACCCCGGCCCACCAGGACCGCCAGGCCCTCCAGCTGTCGGTGGCGGAGCAACGGGGCCTCATGGACCGCATCCGCAACATATGACAGGCCAGCGACCGATCACTCCTGGTGCTGTGAACGGTGAAGGCCCGGGTGGACCGGGCAGTTATGGTGGTCCAATGATGGGAGGCTACTACGATAACGTCAACAACGTCATGATGGGTAGAGGAGTGGGGATGGCTGGCCCGCCTGGCCCGGGAGGACCGCATGGACACCCGCACGGCCATCCGCATGGACACCCGCAGGCCGGCGTTAGGCTCCTGCAACCGCCTGGTAGTCACATGGTTAACATGGTCAATGGACCACACGGACCGCACGGCCATCCTGGTAGCCAGCAGATGCAGCTCAACCCGGCCGGCGGGCAGGGTCAACCAGGGTCAGGGGGCGACAGTCTGGGAAGTGCGGTCGGCGTCGGAGGCCAATCCGGCGGGGGCAGCTCACTCTTCTCAGGCGGTGCGGCGGGGGCTTCTGGGCCCTCGTTGGCCGCCAGCGGACTCAGCAATTCGCTTAACCCGATGGGGAACCTCAGTAGCGCTTCGTTTGGGAACAATTTCGGGTCCAACAGCGGAAGTCAAAATACCTCGGGAATGGCTGGATTGGGACCAATTGGCAGCAATCCCATGGGACCCATTGGCACCGGGCTGGACTCACAACATCCTGGTGCCCGGAGGGAGTCGTTCGATCGGAGAGACTTCAGCAATCAGGTTAGTGTGGTCAGGGCGTTCTGTCACCTTGTTTATTTAACCGTTAATGTTCTTAGGCTGTTCGTAGAGATATATGACGTGTTTAAAGGAAAAGACAAAAAAACGTTCGCACGAGATTTGTTTTCCAGTCGAGAAAGTTATGGGTTTGATGTTTAGCCCACAGTTTTTTGACCACAGTGTACACAAGTCGCTCTGAGGTAACAGCAATGGACTTGTTACTGTTTTCTTTTCACAACAAAATAACAACAAGCGGTTTTTGGGAGTATTAAGACTAATTTTGGCTAGGCTTAAACGGTATTGACGTGGAGTACGTCTGATTCTCCGCCGAGATAGACGCTCTTAGAAAATGTTTGTTGTCGAAGATTGCACCAAGGAGATTCGAATAGTTCGTCTTGTGTGAGTTCTGTTAATAATAAAATACTTTTCCTTTTTAATCACTAACATAACAAACGAGTTCGCTTCGATTTGCTTTCATTGATGGTGAAAGCTCATTATGAATTGCGTTCACAAATAATCATCTTGCAAGCATGAGAGCTAATCTTCGCTTTCGTCACGCTCTAACTAACACCGCTAAGCAATCCTCGATCGATGGACATTGTTGGTTCAGTCACTTCTGTTCCAGGGGGGACAGCGGTCGTTTGGAGAGCCATTTGGACCGGTGGGAAAATCGCAGCTCTACAATTCACTGGGACTTGTTGGCCCCCCGACACAAAGTCTCACCCCTCCGCTATCGGGGCTGAATGGTTCGTCGTCGAACCTCGGCCTTGGACCCACATTGACGTCGCGGCTCGTGTCAGGCCCAGGGGGACCTGGCCAGGGCGACAAATTCCCCATGATGCGCAACGGTGGACTGGGTATGGCCGGCTTTGGACAGGCAGGAGGTTCGAACCTATTCCCTTCGCACAACAATAGCCACCCTAATGTCGGCATGCAACGAAAGTAAGTTTTACGGAGATAAAATACCTTCTGGGAAGCTGCTAAATATGTGCGGATTATATGGCGTTAAACAGATATACTAAGCTCGCCAGTCTACGCTTTTCGCAGTAGCTTTAGCGTCCATGGAGTAGACGACGCATTGTCTCCGTTTTTAGAAGATACATAAAATACAGTAGTAGATGCTTGAGTCGCTCGTTATTGCTGCGAGCAAAGATCATCTTCCTGTTTTTGTATTAAACGTATCTTCTCTTTACCTATCGTAGCATGCATGTAGGAATCTCTTTTGTATCACGGACGCGCCGCCGTGTTTCGTAGCCATTTTGCTCACCGTATACCCGTATCGTCCCCGTGCATCTCTTGCAGTGGCGTTCTTGAGAAAAACGGTGGCCGATCGCGACTCCTAGAAGATTTCCGTAACAACCGCTATCCCAACCTTCAGTTACGAGACCTGCTGAACCATATAGTCGAGTTCTCGCAGGACCAGCATGGATCACGCTTTATTCAACAGAAGCTCGAACGCGCCACCCTAGCCGAAAAGCAGCTTGTGTTCAACGAGATCATCAATTCAGCATACTCGCTAATGACGGACGTCTTTGGCAACTACGTTATTCAAAAATTCTTCGAATTCGGTAGCCCAGAGCAGAAGCAAGCGTTGGCAGCGCGCGTCAAAGGCCACGTTCTCCCACTGGCATTGCAGATGTATGGCTGTCGGGTGATACAGAAGGCTCTCGAAAGCATTCCATCCGAACAGCAGAAAGACATTGTCAAGGAACTCGACGGACATGTACTCAAGTGCGTCAAAGACCAGAATGGAAATCATGTCGTTCAAAAATGCATTGAGTGTGTTGACCCACTCGCGCTCCAGTTCATCATTGACGCGTTCCAGGTAAATGCACAAACAAGCTCCTATGTACAATGGGGTAAAACAGTCGGGTGGAGAGACAACCTCCTGTGTCACCTACCTACTTAGAGAGATGGCATCTTTTGCGTGTTCTTCCAGTTCGAAATTATATTACATATATACTGAAGTTGAGTAGAGATGTATGATCTGTGAATGCAGTTGGAACCAGACTATTGTATGGGTCGTTGTACAATATACTATAGGTTTCTTCTTGCCTCAGTTTTACGTATAATTGATATTAAAGTATTTTCGGGCGGTAATTTGTAGCGAACTACTGCTGCTGTTTGCTGACGGTTTCGAATATCGTTTCCACCTACTAGGGTCAAGTGTTTGCATTATCAACTCACCCGTACGGCTGTCGGGTGATCCAGCGAATTCTGGAGCACTGCACGGCCGAGCAGACCACGCCTATCCTTGAGGAGCTTCATCAGCACACGGAACAGCTCGTGCAGGACCAGTATGGTAATTACGTGATTCAGCACGTGCTGGAGCATGGCCGCGCCGACGACAAAAACCAGATCGTAGCAGCGGCTCGCGGCAAAGTGCTAGCTCTCTCTCAGCACAAATTCGCATCGAACGTGGTCGAAAAGTGCGTGACGCACGCGTCGCGTCAGGATCGCGTCCTCCTCATCGAGGAGGTGTGTTCGTTCCTCGACGGCAGCGCCCTTTACACGATGATCAAGGATCAGTACGCGAACTATGTTGTGCAGCGGATGATCGAGGTTGCTGAGCCCCCGCAGCGCAAGCTGCTACTGCAGAAAATCCGCCCGCATATGGCGTCACTGCGCAAGTACACCTACGGGAAGCATATCCTCGGCAAGCTCGAAAAGTACCTCATGAAAGGTAGCCAGGGCGGTCAAGGAGGAACGGCCGGCCTTGGCGCTATGGACCCGCACAATTCAGCCTAACAAGGCGACAGAATATCTTGCGACGACGCCGAAGGAGATGCAGTAGCAGAGGTACGAGGTCCTGACCATTACCGACCAAGACTGGTAACACGGCTATTTGGCAGCTGCATAAACAACGGTTTGACCCTGGATCGTGACACAGCGGGAAAGCTTCTGGAGCAAGAGTGCAAAAGGGATGACAAGATGGGATGATTGCATTGGGATAGCGTCCATTCATTGCGTTATGAACGACTTAATAGCACCCCATGGCAAACTTGTGCGCGCACTTTAGTGTCAGGGGGGAAGGGGGGAGAAACAAATTGATTCGGCAAGAACGAGGACTTCTAGATAGCGTAACAGAAAAACTAAACCATAGTACACATAGACAAACAGCGCATGAGTATGACGCGAGCGACAGATGTTCCATGTCCGTTGTAGGATTAGTTTTTGTGGTCAGACGACGCGCACATTCACGCATTAAACACGAGGCAAGGTGTTGTACGTAGAGATGCTTATGACAACATGAAATTGTTGGCGGGGGAACAAGGCGGTGATAAAGTGGCTTGATCACAGGAATAGAAAAATGCCGGCCTACGCTTTGATACTGTAGTCGACACCGAGCGACAAAGAGAAGGAAGCAATTTCTCTCGCCAGCGGGACGATGGTATGAAGTGATAAGTGGATGTTTTCAAACCGCTGTAGTGGAGCCTTTAATTAAAGAAGTTGCTGCACGATCAGCGGAGGAATTGTAGATCGATGGAGAGCCTGCGATTAGATTGAAAATAGAAGCTGAACAAGATTTCGTTTGTAAGGTATTTGTGGTGAGTCCAAAGACTTAGTGAGTGGACGTTCACCCATGGTTAACCGTGTGACTTTGTCATCCTCAGGCTGCCCCAGAACAGTAATTTAACACTAGCTAGCTATCTAGCGAAAACCGCGAAACAGTGATCATCGAGAGTGGCAAACGTAGACTGCTATTGGGAACTTCTTCTGCTAAAAGAGGCGGAGGGTGGTGTATTGGGCGGCCTTATGTGACACAGGCTAAACGCTAACAGATTTCTTGTGAGCGATATAAACGCCTTGAGAGCAGCACTTGGGGCATTGTCAAATGAGTCGATAATGTAGATGGTACTTTAAGAAAGGTTTAAGCATATGAAATGGTACAACACCCAACGTGGGTGTAATAGCTGGTAAAATTGATCGTTTGCGTTGCACAGGAACGTGCGTTACCATTTATTGTCATTATTATTACTATATTATTATGAACTGTATTGTACGTAAACAAAATAAGGATACCTTTTTCCTTACAAGAGAACATAATTGATCGATGTAACTGCGAAGATAGAAGATACACCACTGAACATCACATTCGACGCCCTCACGGCACCAGTTAATTCGCTGGCTTCGAGTGAGTGACTGATTATTAGAAATGACTACCGGCCATAAGCGGTGATGACTGATCGATTGTTTCTAAACACGTCGTAACGATTGTGAGGTGTTTCGGCTCTTTCAAGAAAGGCATAAATTGGCCGCCCTCCTTACGGTCTACGGAGAATGTGATGCGTCCGTTGTGGCGTCGATGTGGACGGATAGTGTATGATGAATGTGTACTGTCATGATGATGAATAACAAACGAAAAAATGTAAAATGTATCTTGTTGTCTTGTGGTGCCTGACGACAACCGCGCCAAAGCGCGAACGAAAAAGATATCCGCCAAACGAAAGCAGTTACCCCAGCAACAATGAAAACAACACTCCACAACAACAACAACAACAAAAACAAAAACAACTACGACAACAACATCAGCGAAGTCCCTGGATAAATGCGGTGAGTGGAAATTAAACCGAGAGGGAAAATATCGATAAAAAGTCCCGTTGAACAGAACTGATAGCGAGAAGTGGGTTTATTAATAGTCAGTCCTCGGCTCTTTCTCGAACTAAACCCTCGAATTATTATGAAATTGAGCAACTTTCGATATATTAGCAACAAACAACCGTTGGCGCTGGGCGAGTTTGGCAACATGTAAAGGCGTTTAGGGAGGACGTGACAAACGCTATATATAAGAGTAACTGCGAGATGGCCCTAGAGCCAGCGGAGTCAACTATAGCAAGAACAGCGACAAAAAAATGCCTGGATTTGCTGGTGAACAGCTCTGGCACACGCACACATAAAATACAAGAAGTAACGACAGCAACGACAACAAAAAATCAACCCAGCCGTCTAGCCATTCATGTTATTTACGATGGTTAGTGGACGGGTTTCATCGTCGCACAGTATATGATGATATAACAACGGTAATACTGCTATATGACATATTTTTCGGTCCTTACCCTTTTCGTGTTATGTGAGTACATAGCGAAATCTTATCTGCTTTCTTATATATATATATATATATATATATATATATATATATA
>MNPL01005387.1:0-26184 GCA_002081605.1 Tropilaelaps mercedesae
TATATATATATATATATATATATATATGTATATATATATGATCCTCGTTGAAGAGCAGGCGACTTTATATGCAGTTTTGTGAGGTGTAGACGTGCTTGTAACCAGCTAGATATAATTAGTCTCAGACTTTTGAGCAAGTCTCCAGAGAGCTGCGCCACTTTCCGATCATTCCATGTTTACCATCGATTATGTAGGTCTACGAACATGCAGGCTCACATCGTCAAGTCGTCTCACGGAATTCACTTAACAAAGTTGACAAATAGCTTTTCCGTTGTGGATGGACTGGTGGAAAAATCGAAATGGCAGAACGGAAGAGCATCGAACAAGCGACGGTTGGATACCGTGAACTATTCGGTCTTTCTGATAACGCTATCGTTTGTATTTCGTCAGGAAATCGATTATGAAATTCATCAACGGGTGCTACTCTCTGGTGTTTTTTTTTTGTTTTTAATGTACCATTACAAGGCTGATGACGATTTCTGAAAGGTAGTTGTTCGCTTCGACTTTGTCTCCGTGAGCCCTCAATCTCTACCCGTTGAGTAATATCCGATGAGCTTACCTCAAATTTAGCATACATAAGGGAAACCTCGTCACCGTCATCTGAAATTGGAAAAATAAGCAGCGTAAATCGGCAGCTAACAATGTTGCTTTTATTTATTCACCTACTTGATAATATTAAATTATGCTTGATTTAGTCATTGCAGTGACAAGAACTGTGTCAGACACGCGTGATTTCATTTCGCTCGAATGTCGATGTGTTTGTAGCGAATTATAAACTAACAAATGAATCGCAACACAAACAAATCGCAAATATCGGGAGCAAAAATTGAGTTTCAACTGTAACTAAGCATCGTCAGTCCCACGAGGGAGCACTCCAAAGAACCGAATCGAACGCAACATATATTTATCATCGAAAACGTACGCCCAAATGAGGTAGTAGTCACATAAATTGAGGCCCCCTGATGCGCAATTTCGCGTATATACCCGCTTTGACTCTTTACTGGAGAATGATTAAATTATTTCTAGTTGGAATCAATACCGCTTAGTTGCTGGCGTCTACGGGGGCCAGTTGGATCTCTGGCAACTGTCCTAGCGGATAACGCGGTTCAGGCCATTCAGGTGTGTGTGTTCAAGCTTTGCAATGGAGTTGGTCTACGAATTGGCAAGTTTCAGGGGAATCGGCTCAACTATTTCAATTCTCTCAGCCGTAGACCTTGTAAGCAAACGTACAGACAGTGCACCCGATATTTTTTTGCTCTCATATACAATAAGTTCTATGATACCCGGCCAAAAACGTCAAGGTCGAGGAAAGGTACTTGCCATTATATATATATATATATATATTCATGCACCTTCGTTCAATCAATGCTGAACTTAATATTCGTTGTTAGTAGCAATATTTATACACATTAATATAATTAGTCATAGTAATAAGCTTTTTTTTTGTTAGAATGTGATGCTAATGTGATAGCGAGCTGGGCAAGAACTGCTTTACCTGTCAGGCTTCCTATTGATAGATTTAACGTAGAACGTCCCTTTTGCGTTTGTGTTGTTTCCTTCCTCCCTTGCCAAGGAATATGTGAATATGTGACTCGAATTACTGCCACTGGATTAAACAGCGTAAATTGTATTTCATTGGTGGCGTCCATTTGTTTTTGGCCGACGAGCCAAAGTAAAAAATCATGCTTCGATACGATGTGGCTCTCATCACCGGATGGACGCGAAATTGGGATCTCGAAGGGGCGTAAGCGTGATACTCGACCTCGAGCTTTGAGCTCCGGGGACGGCCTTAAGTAGGCCTTGTCGCCTGCCGTAACAGTTTACGTGTGACGCTGTTATAAGCCTTCACCTTGAACGAGAAGTTATAGCTAGACAAAGTTCTTGCGGCAAAATAAAAGGTTTCAAAGGCACCACTTGAGGTAAGAGGAAGAGTTCAAGGAAGCTGTACGTAAACAATTTCCATTGCAGCTGATAGCTAAATTTAAAACCCACCCCGGTGAACATACGAAGATTGCGACAGAAGATTTGGTTTTCTGCAGAATCTTAGTACCAGGGCAGAAGTATCGGACACACAGATGTAGTGCATCGCAGGTAGCGATCGGCTACAAAGGTTGCGATAAAATAGAAACCGATTGTTGTACAACAAAATTCAGATACAAGGACGTACACTATCGTTCCTCAATGCATAGCGAGGCAATAGAATTGAGCCAACATGAAGTCGATGCTCAAAAAAACGTTTGTTCGGTGCTTGAGCATCCCTTCTGGGGAGTCGGTTTTTTGGCATTGAGGTTTATTGAGACATCCACGATTTTCTTATTATTATTGGCCGCCCAATAACGCTTCGCCTAGAAGACGACGCACTCTGCAATGTTCTCGGTATACGCTACGATACCATTTAGCTTCCTACTTACGACTCGGTGGGGTGTCGCTGTTGACTCTGGGAACCGGCAGGGCTTGGGGGTGGGTGGCTGACTTCGAAGCGAGCAAACGCTCGCGGTCGTTGCGGTTTACATCGTTTTAACGTGACTTTCTCAGTTGGCCAAAAATAACAGAGGCCGATAACCTCGAGACGGGGGGCGTTTGTTCCGCTTTCCACAAATTGACAACGCAAAGCTGCCGAAAGGTGCTCGAACGCGTGAGGTGATCTGCTAAAGAACAGTAGCGTAACCCTTCTGCGATAGCGGTGGGCATTCGTTCTTAGAACCTTTACCGAAAAGAAGTTTGGCAGATATCTGAGAAAGGTGAGATTCTCGCTTGTCTTTGTATTGACGCATATTTCCGACGCCGTTCAGTAACGCTAGAAATCTAAGGAGCTTTTTGTTGCGTAGTCTATTAACGATCTACGTACGCGAGTAGTTCAGCGGCGTACCCGGCAGAGGACGACTCTTGAGTGGACACCTAACTAAAACGCTCTGTCTGAGGTTTTTTGTTGGGCAAATACTTCCTGCCTGAGAACCTCGACTCCTTCTTCCTTTGGACGAGTTTTCAGGAACGCATATTATTGGTATCTTTATGATATTTAGCACTGCGATTAGTACAAAGACGCCGACTTGTTACAGATGGCCATGTTTGTTCAGGCCTGCAGTGAGGATCATCTTTAAGACTACGGTCCGAAGACATTCAACGATTCAAATCTTCACAAAGAAAACCGATTCACCATGGCCGTCAATCACCGTCAAAACAGACGCCGCGCTGACGAGATGTAATTCACAATTAGGCACACTACCCGTGTACGAACTCTTCCATTTTACCCCGATGTGTGTGCGAAACTCCAACGAAATTCAACCTCAACTACGCTGTGACTTCAGTTTCCCTCATATCGCTATGCCTGTCTCGAGTTGGTTTCCAAAATGGCGCGCCACAGGATCCCCCGCGAGGATTCTGCGTCTGAATAGAATGTCCCCCCGTCAATTAGTACTGGCAGGACCTAGGCTCATCGGTGCATAACCTAATCACTTCCTAAGAGTCATTTTTCGTACCCTACAATACCAGCTATAAACGTACCTTAGTAGATAAGCTAGATAAACTGGGACGCTGACCTTGCGACGCGACAACTATGCAGCATCTAGAGCACAGCGTCACGTTTTCGTCATTTGACGACGCAGCCATTGAGCCATGGCAACGACCAGAAACGGTGTTGGCGTTGGCAAGCAATTGCATCGCACAACATCTGCAGTGTCAACATTTTAAGAGACACGGACGGAACGAGTTGCGTGCGCGGTCTTCACTATTGGCACGCACAGTCTTTGGCCCAGTCCTACTACTGTTCAATGCCGATGGCGATATTCGGCCTCGTCGGCCTGTTAGACGGCCTTAACAGCAAACGAAGGCCTGCTTGAGTCGTCGGACATTATCAGTCATCCGTCTTCCGTCCGATAAGAGCAGGTGTATGGTGGCAGGTGCAGGAGATGGCATCGTTAGTGGCCAGCCATCTGCAGCAGCTGTTCCGCCGTGGACTGGTGGCCAGAATTGCTTCGGTTTGGCTCCATCCGGTCTCCTCATTCTGATGCCTCTGGGTCCGCCTTCTGTTCTTGCGGACCATTCCGTGCCCCTTAGGGTCCGGTTTTCCTTTTCTCCAGCGTTCCCCGTGTCTCGCATGTCCGATAAGAATCGGTCGACCTTCTTGATGACGCCAAGTTGTTATATTATAGTTTCATCGTCTTTCTCTTCGTCCGTTCGGTCTTCTGCGCTAGCTGCTCGTCGGACGCTTTGCCGGCGCTGTTGGCCCGGCGGCCGCTGCGCGTGCCGCGTTCAATGCCGCCACGGTTTAACCCCTGGCCTGACGCCTTTCACGAAAACCTCGCTCGGACCTCGTTCGGACCGTCGGGAAGCAAGACCCAGAACCGAGCGTTTCGGATAGCCAAACTCAGCCCGAGCGGAAGAATATAATGATTCAACTTCTGGGCCATCGATGAAGGCCCACTAACTATAGGGCCTGCTCAAGGGGCCTAAATTCGGACAAAGTTACGTGACAGTATGCGCATGCGTTAGTTGCAGGTGGAGATGACGAAGCGATCGCTGGAAGGGGAAGGCCATATCGCATGGACGGGAACTCGGCGGGCGTGTGATTGGGTTTAGTTGTTTTTCTCTTTCGAACTCGACCAGAGCGCGCTAGTACTATTACAAAACGAAATATTCCTGCCTTCGAATCGTGTTTGCCGAAGTTTGTAGCCACGCGCGGACGGTTCTGCACTGGAAAACGCAAGACATCGGCACGATTCCCCGGTTTGTGCCCACTAGACGATCCCCAATGGTCCACCAGGAATAATCAGCAGAGAAACGAAGACGAGCAAACGCGGTAGCTCAGATGTGCCTTCACCAGGACTTCACAGGCGTTGCCGGGTACCGTCTCCCGCGTTTCGCCTGGCGAAAGGAGCACGAGAGGTCGAAAGAGAAACTAAATGATGCGTGAAATTACCGAAAGCCGCACGCATTCTACACATAATATGCGAATCACGAGCTGCTTATGATCAATAGTGATTCCACTATCCCTTCAATTCCCCCCGACGCTTTCGCATTGAAGATTTGTTGTATTGAGGTTCGTTTTCATTTCTTTAGTGACCCCAATTCCATCGCTCGACTAGCTCGAAGGAATATTTTTATTTTCGATGTAAGGGCCGTCTCTGACAAATGAAAAGCCGTTTATCCAGTTGTTGACCATGAGGAATCTCTGTTCGTGGTAGCCGAAGCGTTCTATAGCCGTAAACGTCCCAAAAAAACGATTCGATTTTTCACATCGTTTTTTCCTTCGAAGGCCCTTCTCCGAAAGTCCAAGCTCCGCGAACACGTAAGGACAAGGATATCTGAAAAGAGCCTATTTCTTAAGCTGAACTTGAAGAAGTTTATAGAATTTCATCAAAAATATGAGCCCATCTTCGGAATCAAAGGTTTCGCCGCTCGTTGCTCGTCGGGTACGATCGCGTAGAGCGATCACTCGTGGAACTTTATTCCACAAGGAATTCCTGTCAAGACTACCGATGTTAATTTAGTTCGTTACGGCCAATAAGATCCCTTGAACAACGCTTTCGCTGTTAATACACGTGAAGTGTATTTGTTTTGTACTCCGTCAAACCACTCTACTTAATCTACAGCCTATCTGACTAACTCTGGTGCCATTTTTGTGCAACTTGTGACATTGTTAGCATTCTAAATGAGTGACATACAGTTGTTGTGTTTGGACGGTCAGAACAACCCCCTTAGTCGAGTCAGGTGGCTGAGTGTGTTCACGTGCACCAGAGGGGCACCATTTAGGCGTACGAAATCGACCTTAAGAACGTGTAAGACCTGGAACGACGTATTTCAATCCGCTTCTCAGTGACGGAACACAGCAAACGCGGTCAAACACGACAAAATGCAGTGATCAGGTGAGCAATATGTCTTCGTTTAAAGTTCGGCCAGCGAAGGCAGCTGTTCCACTCGAGGAAGAAACGCTGCCACAAACCTTCTCGCTGGCTCCCGATTTCCAACAGCGTTTTCAGTTCGGTGGAACGACCGACAACTGGATCTCAGTGCATCTCAGCATTGCCGCTGACCGAGCTATGTTAAGACTGGGCTAGCGCACATGAACATGATAGGTTCGTGCCTTGTCATGCCAATGTCAATGCCGTAGACTAACAAGCGAAGAATGTGCTTGTCCTTTAGTGAGGACATCCGAACGCGCCAACCTTGGCTACGTTGAAGTGGAGTTGAGTGGAGAACAGAGCTGGACCATTAATGCCAGCTAAGTTTGCCTTTAGCATGACTGTGCTCGTTTCCCTTTTTTGTCGGTATGTCGCCTATCCATTACAAGACATTTTCCTCTCTATAACCTTATTTTTCGTGTGTAGTCACACTCTTTCGTTGGTGGGGGGCTCATAAGTGTATTCATTATTTGCTTGGATGGTCGGCGCCGGCAGAGCGCGAATGTCTCGCCAGTGTCATGCTACAGAGAGTAACTAGAATTGGCAAACCGAGACGTTATAGCAATACCTCTCCCTTACTTTGGACCCCTGTCCCAACGAAGCGTCAAGTGCTGCGTTGTATTTTGCGTCCTGCTGTCGACGGAGCTCGGAGATCAGGACCGGTTTACTGCGCCGCGCTCAACGCCCCATCATCGGTCGTGCCTTGGACGGAATTTGGCAGCCGGAGCCGGCGTAAAGTCGTTGTCATGTTTATGACATCTACTTCTAGACGACGTCCCGGGAAAGGCGAAACGTTTCTTAGCGGTCGTCGGACGGAGTCACCGGGCGCGCCGAAGGCGCTGGATAATCGAGTCGCCTACGGGTTGGGGTTTTCGTTCAAGCTCCGGATGCGGCAACGACTTCCTTGCCCTGCCCGGAGGAAGGTTGTTGTCGCGCTTGCGCTCCAGTCGTCGTCGTCGTCCCGAGGGTAAAGGCTGGCGTCACTTCGTGGGAGACTGCTACCGGTGCGTCGTCTAATCCCGGCGCGAACGAGGAAAAGAGAGAAGAACGCAAGGCGACGAAGAGAACGCAGGCTCTGTTAGGCCGCAAACGTCATCATCCGCATGGACTATTCAGCAAAGGAATGCAGGCAAAGCGGACAGCCACAGCCTAAAGCCTAAGGCGAGAAGAGAACGGAGCCACCAAATCCATTTACTTTAGTCAAAAAGAACCATCCAAGACGAGAAGCGGCAGCAATAATGCTACCCCTATGCAGGGCGCTGGGCACGACAATCACGTCTCAACGTGCAGGGCGTCCCACAAGTAATCGAATCTTTCACGCGTCTATGAAATTGCTTGCAGTTGAGATTTTTTCCTAGAAGACTTGTCGCAACGACAAATTGTTCGGAACCTGACTGGTGTCTGTTTTTTCTAATACGTGGATTTCTTAGCAGCCAAGCTTTTTAGGCGGTATTTTAAACCTATTTAAAGGCTACCGTGTGAGAAAAACGTAGAAGGTCGTATTTAAAGTAACAAAAATTATCAATATGATCAATAATAGTACCAGTAAGAGTAAAATAATAAAATTTATAGATAACTGCGTATTCATAAATTGACATTAAAAAAAAATGATATGTGAAGAAACAATCCAAGCAATATTTGCTCAAAATTTAGTCAACTGATATTTCCAGCCGACCATTGTGCTTTTAATTGCTCTGGTAGATATTTGACAAGTTTCATTGTCTATACAACTTTCTTTCTGCATTTGACTAGGTAGTGATGAATGCGTCTTCCTTCAATGGTTACGCATCGAGGGGCAAAATCCTCCCCCTCGGCTCAAACATATCGGGGCATTGTTCCAGGCAGCGCGTTGGAGTTTTTGGCCGACTATGCGAAGCAGGATTTCACCTTACGCGTTACCGATATATCTCCCAAGCAGAAATAAACATCGAAATCTGTCAACATTTTCTCAAACGTTAGTACACATCCATTTCGGTTGCTTGATTGATAGACGCCAGCTGATACTGCTTCCGAAAAATGTGTACTGTTCATTTGCTTAGGCTATACTTTCGATAGGGTTGTCCCAGTTCCGTATCTTTCAAATAAGCAAATAAGGGAAGCCTCCGCTTTATTCTAAGTAACGAAATAGGTGTGTCTTTGTGCATTCTTCCAGGAACAATCTCAGTTATTTCTCATCCAAGAACAGCGAACGCGCCTTACGTTAAACACTGGGTCCTCTAATACAAGATCTGAGCAATCACCGTAATGAGATTACCTTAATCTCCGGATCGCATTTAGTTACATGGCTTGACTGGGATTAAAATGAAAGCAATTCAATGAAACATAACAGCAAGCACGGATATCCAGGGGGATGCGTTCACTTCATTCGCATAGCGAAAATCTTTACAGACAGCGGCTCCAACCTATCTAGAGGGTACGGCTGCCTGCAGCCTTTTTTCGAAAAGCTCTTTTTGGGGGATCAGGCCGCCAAGAAGACGACCCTGAGCAACTTGAGGCACACGTCCGGCCTTTAAACGTCCTAACAAAAGAAACCAGCAAGGAAAAGCGCATAGCCTTGATCGCACCCCGGATCCGTAGCCACTTTCTCATGCTACCTTTATTTCCCTCTTTACATTTTCCTGTCTGACCTTCACGAGCGTTTGGCGTGCATAACCAGAAAGGAACTGCCAAGCGGAGGCCGACGTCGCAGGACAGGTGAATAGAACTGGGCGTGGGCGGTTGGCTTAAATGTTGTTCGGATTTGCTTTTTGCCCGACTTTGTTCCGTTTGTGATGAAAGCTCAAATCGTGACGGCCGCTTTTTTTCTAGTCGGATAAATGAGTGGGAACTGAAAGGGTTCCAAGGCGAACTTAATCAACGCCTTGTCAACGTTGCAAGTGGGGCTCGTTTAAGAAAGAAACGCCTGGGTGGGCCAAACTATCGGCAACTATTACTTGGACGGAAACACGGGTGTACGAGTATTGGTGTCAGTGGAATGAATGAATCTGCCGTTACTTCAACGTGATCCCTCAACGGGGGAGAAAGTGGTTACCGATGTCTCTCTGGCAAAAGCGTTCATGCCCCGTTTAACGGAGATACTACGCAAGAAAATGTTCTTGTAGTGGTGGCGGGGCTATTAACAAGCAGTGTACGAGGTGCGCGTTTTCCTAGCCACATGTACCATCCATGCGAATGAGGAGAGAACACCCAGAGAGACAGAAAAAACGTCTCAGTTGGAGCAATTGCAAAGGCTCCTTCCCCTATTTTCGCCTTACGCCTCTCTTTCTTTCACTATCTCTTTTTTAATGCCTAGCAGATACAGAAGGTCTTTTTCTAAGCGAGAAGGTGAACCCTCCTCAAGCGTGTTCCACCTCGCGTTTACCTTATAGCGCGGTAAAGGAACGCCACCTATGAGGTTTTCCCCCTAACAGCTGCACATTCTCGTCGGCGCTCGGGAAAAATTGCTCCTTCTTGAACTTTTGATCCCGCCCTGAAAAGCCGCCACGAAATCACTGCGCACATAGCGAGAGACAGACTCTTCAGATATGCGCACACGAGTCAAGGGAACAAGTGGAGTTTCGGTTTTGCGATTGCTTAAGAGGGCGGCTATGCAAAAGGAAAAGGTGTTCCTATTTATTCTAATGCTCCTGCGGAGCGTGAAGGACAGGTCTATTCCGTTAGACACGCATAGTCCCTACATTAATTACGAACCGTGCAAGCTATTCATAAACAAAAAGTAAAAAAGAAACAATTTCCGAGAACTTAAAGCGCTGTTTATGCGGTGGCTTTAAATGAAGTTAGAGAAAAAATTTTCGAAATCGTTCACAGTTGCCGGCTGGGATGTCTTAGAACGGTTGTGTGTGATCATCGGTTTGACCTTCTGGATCGGGTTGTAAATTAAGCGACAAGTAGCGCTTGCTATACGATTTCTTGTCAACACGACAGTTGTCCAAATTGGAAGGCAATGCTAGGTTTTGCCAACACATCATCGAGCAGACAAATAGAGATGGAAAACCCAATGGCTCCACTTTCTCCGTGACCCTGATATCATACCGCTGTACGTGCATTTGTCAGAACGAATTGCTAAAAAACCCAAAAAAGATTATTATGCCAATAATCTTGCGATGTGCACGCGTTTAGGGCGCCAGCAGCAATGCGCGCAGGTGCCTTTGGTCAATCGATGCGATCAATAAAACGTTCCAGGGGCGGAAATCCGCATTGACCCGAACTATCCTAAATGCCACACCGCTTCTGTACAGCCATTCGCCAGAATGGAGCTCGTGTACGCGATACATTGCCAAAGCGAATGCTCTGCAGTTTTCGAATTAGTCGGTTACATTTGTTCAAAATCACCAACTAAATGTCGTTCGTGCTTTCCGATTATTATCTAGTCAACTACGAAAATTCGACCTGCCAAAACTGATACGTTCCCTCACGGCCAGGCACTTGCTTTCACGCGTGAGAGTGCTAAAAAAATTCGCCACAAAGATATTGTTTCGCTGATAACATTGGATGCAACTTCATTTGCTTGCTCATGCTTGCAGAATGCCAACTGCTTTGAGCTGTAGATAGCCGTTTACCATCACAAAGTTATGGCGTCACATTTAGTGCAAATTATGAGGCTCAGAGCCCTACACGTCGACGCGGCGCTTTCATGCTGCTTGAATGCGTCCGCGCCTTCGATAGAGTCGCGATATCAGCCGAGTCTCAAAGTATGGAAATCATTTGAGCATAACGTGAAATGTTATAATGGCGATTAGGGTTCCGTCCAGCACCCTGATGGAATTGCCGCAGCTAATGAGTGTAGCGTATTAATTATTGAATGTATTAATCCTAATTGGATGAGAATGAACCACTTTGTTAGGACAAGGATATCCGATGAGGTACTTGTACTTAGTCGAATCCAGTGGTGACAAAACATGTCCGTGAAACGGTATGAGCACTTCGCTGTGCTGAGGACACTGTAGGTCTCTCAATGTCCCATGTCGATGGCGTGAGACTGTTCTGCTATTCGTGTTAGTTCTGCGTTTGGCCACTGAGCAACGCAATCAGGGGACACACCCAGAGATCAGAAAAGCAATCAGATCAATACAGACTAATTGGGAATCTTTGCACGGAGCCGGTTCTCCTCTTAGCGTCTGCGCTTACAATCGCTGCGGTATATTCAAATTTCGTAACATGCATACTTTTCCCCTTACCATAGCATAGACACTATAAATAATAAAAACAATACAGAACCATACAAGTTACTTAGGTTTGAATTTTAAACAAAAAAACAAGCATTTAAACGAAACATAAATACGTAATAAGAACGTAGAACATAGTACGTCATCCTTGGGGGTAGGGAGGAATGGGCATTGTGCTTTCGCCCGTTTGTCCTTGCGATTACAACACTTAAGCAAACGTTTGGTATTCTGCGCCAATTGACAGGACGGCGATATGCGCGAAAAGACTTTTGAATGAGAATAGATGAACTGGCATCTCGTCTCAATCCGTCGGACAGGGACAGGACAGTACCCAGACGGCAGCTGTTGAATACAATCGTAAGCGGTAAGGATAGAGTCAACAGCGGCTGGAGCCAATGAATGACAAAATAGTCCACCGGAAATTACCTTTCTACGACGTTATTTACGAATTTGTTGAAGCATGAAATTCTCAGGATACAGAAGTGGTGGTACCGAACCTGCTAAGTTGTCACGAACTTCAAAGCGAAGGACTCATAATGAAAACGTAGACCAACAGAAATACTCGTGACTGATGTGTTAGGTAAGAGAGCGCAGGCGTGTGCTTCATGCGTACAGATCTATCAAAAATGATCTCAGCAGATGTAGACGTCGTTTGCCTGATTTTGTCCATCCATAGGGCTGGAAATTAGTACCGATTGATTACACGAAAATTCAAACAGAAACCAGCTACATTTTAATCAAATCTCGTTACAGTAGAAGCAAAATATCTCTCTTACAACTCTTTTATGAACACTGGAAACTAGATAAGGCTTCACGGATCATCCTGTATATGATAAATGCAGTACTCGAAAAACGCTTGAATAGGTTATGCCTAAAAAACAACCCGCTGACCTTCTCTATCTCTCGTGAATTGAGGATGAGATGTCCATGTAAATATTCTACCAGATGTTCTCGCTGTACATATTTATTGTATGGTATAAAAATAAACAAGTGCTCCACTGAATGGCCAGACACGAGGGAGAATGTTCCTTTAGTGCACTCCTAACTGCAACCGGGTGGCATATAATGCACTGCAAACCTTTATAGCAAAGTACGTACGGGACATTCAACAATTCGTAAACACATATCGTTACGTTTGGTAGTTGCCCTAGCAGCTCGTGGAGGTAACCGAACTTTTGTCATCATTTTTTCAATTTTTAAATTAAATGGAATTACAAAGCGAAATTAAAAAAGGCCCCACAGTTTATCTGAACGAACAGGTGGCAATACATTTTTGGAGGCCCAGCTTTTTCATTTTTCCCCAAATTGGCAAGTATTTGCCAACAGGTCGGGAGCGTCTGGTCTGACCCCACGAAAGATTGCAACTGCTTACTGACCCATGGGGAAGCTAGCTTTTGAATTCGGCAAATGAGAGATCGACCTAAAGAAACGGAGGTGTTTCGACGAATTCGAAAAAATCTGGTTCTAGAATGGTTGGTTGTTTCGACTTCTAGTAGTGGAGTTTTACAGAACGGCGAGTGGATTTATCTACGGCCAAACAACAGAAACGAGAAACTTATCCGAAAAAGAAAGACGACCGTGCATCTGGGTAGATATTGGGTAGATATGGATCAAGCGTGAGAGATCTACATCGTGCCCCTAATCTGTAACCATGTCGGTATCATCCGTTCGCTCTACATTTACCTACACGCCTTTGTAATTATGTATACCGGGTTCAACCTTTACTCTAGGGCCTATAGTCCACTCTCAAGCATGGTGCAAGGTTTGTAATGCTGGCGCCGTTTACACAAGGTGTTCAGACTGAATTTCCAGTGGGCTAGACCAACAAAGTTACGTAGGTCATCCGTTGTTTATGACGTGTGCCGATAAACATCTCTCCCACCACTGTCCTGCGTTCTTAGGTGTCCTTAAACTGGAAGACGCATGCGTAGGCCATAGTAAGCGACCTCGTCTCGAGACGAATGTGATCTATGCGTCGCCATGCCGACTAGTGCCATCTGTCTGGACATTTCTCATTCTCGATTCGTACGGTTGAGTTGTCATTGCGCTGATTCACGCGAAATGATCCACCGGGGAACGCCAAGAAAGACACCGGCCAGCTGAGTTGCGGAGTTAGGCTACGAGGGATTCTCCTGTGCGATTACGCCTGGCACAGAGGAAAGACGCGGCTAGGCTGCGGTGCCTTACGACTTAGCAGAATGTTATCCACGGCGCGTGACGAGCCCAGTTTTCACTGCCAACGACAGTAGAAAACACCGTCTAGCTTGGTCGGCTTGATGCCGTCCTCGGAGCAACATTTTTTTTACAAGATTTCCCGCTCCGCGGGTCGACGGAATCGACAAGTTTCTGACCTGACTCCAGCGATTTAGGGTGGCCCAATGCAACAGGTGAGCGGCTGTTCGTTTCATTGGCTTTGAGTTTCGATGGTTATTTCACCATTTCATTGTTTCCGCGCGAAGTCACGATAGATGTTTGGCAGCGAAAAGGCTTTTACGCACATGGAAGAAGAGGCTAAGCAGAACTCGAAATTCGGAATGTAAGTAGCTTTTTGCCCAATTGTTAATTTGCTATGACCTTACTTTCTTGCTTATCTTGTACAAAAGCTATTACTGGAAAACAAATACGAGCTTCATTTTCTCGCTATTTTCCTACAGTACAGAATAATAACTATTCCACCATGTGTTATAGCTGTAAAATAACGTAACAACGTGTAGTACTAATGTTCTAAACGAGATAGCCGAACGTTACGATAGAAATACGATAGAAATCTTTGTTTGAAAAATTGAGCTGAATTATTTTTTATGATGTAGGAGCTAACACAACAGAAAAATGAGTTACAATAAGTGAGCTACACGATGAGACGGCTTCGGTCAAGCAGGCTTAGAATTACTCTTTGCGGACATATACATGGTAATTATGGCGATGTGGAGAGAGATTCAGCTCCAACGGTTGCTTCAACGAGTCTCAATCTCACGCACAGGACGTTCGTTATTCTCCGCGAGACTGACAATAATGTCATATTTGCACGGTTGGTACCTCGCGTTCGACAAGCGTTTTTTCTAACACTCCACTAAGCGGAAACACTTCAGCGTCTCAGAAACACGTCTTCCGGAGGGCTAATTTTCCAAGATGCATCGGGTTCGACCGATGACCAGACGCACGCCTCGGATAGCTTATGTTGAGGGCTCTTCTTAAACAAACTGTCCGGCTGTTATTGTCTTTGTTAGATTTTACAAATGGAGGGCAGGATAACAACTCAGATTTTGTAAACGAACAGATTATCTATTGTGGAGAAGGGAGGAGGAATAATGTATGGGGATAATGTATTGCATTCGTTAATGCAAAGTACGTAATGAGAACGTTCTGGGACGTTGTGTTCGGCCTCAAACTCGAACTGATCTAGTTAAGAACTTTGTCGCAGGCCTTCTACTAAACACGTCTTCTGTTGACAGGCTCCTACGTACTCAGCTCTCTGCCCACTTTGATAAACCTTTGCATTGTTGTACAGCCTTTATTTACACAAAGTGACAAAGAGTACCAGACAATCGCGCAATTCTCCCATTATTGTCAAAGAATATATTTGTCAGCGATGTCATTATTTTCAGCAAAATACATAAATAAACCTGTTACAGTCCCATGTGTAGTTTCGTTTCCAAAAAGGATGAAAATCAGTTCATATTAGTGACAACACAACTACAATCCACTCGATAGATTCTGCGCTTAGGTGTTGGCAGCCCCGGAGAAGAGATGCGTTTCCAATGGGAAAACATGCATGTTGATGAACGCTGCGTGTCGTGTACGTTCGCCGGGTGACAGCTGGTTTTTTTCGAGTGACCCTTCAGTGAAGAACACTCCTTGGCTCTCACGCGCCGCCATATTGGATTTCGCTGCTCAAATACGCCACGCAACTACCGAGGCATCCAACAGCTTACCGCTGGACGATGAACCGCTCTGCGGGATAAATATTGTACCCGTGATCAATATATGAACAGATAATGTACGAAATAGACCGCCACCCTATCGGTGTACAACATTCTCGAAAAAGCATCCCTTGCATCGAATTTTATTGGCGTCGCTACCGCACAGCATAGCAACAAATTGCAAGCTGTGATCAATTTTATTACCACGTTTATTAAAGTGATAGCTATTGTATTAAACATTTTCATAATAATAATTGTTTGAATTCCATTGTTAGTTCGTCCTAGATATACCACGTTAAATTACTATGCTATAGTTTTCCGCTATAGCAGATGTTAGATAAAATATTAGGCCACCTTATATTATAGCATTATATCCAGAAACGATACCCAAGGACAAAGAAAGCTTTTCTGCGCGTATTTCTAATCTATTTTTCCGTAAGAGTACATTATCTGTCATTACGAAGTACCGCCTCTCTGTCTGATACATATACCTCACTTGGACTGTACGAGTGTTTGTACTGAATTATCTTTCACATTCGACAGCACAGCTGCACCACATGCGTTTTTCCTGGCACATAAGAAGGTTCAGACCGTCGACCACGATATTCCTGTTGCTGTGGGCCAGCCATTCGCCTTTTAATGTTAGAGGATGCTCGGCTGGCTGCCTGCCAAAGTACGAACATCTGACCCTTCGTATCAGCTTTACACATGACCATGTACTTATGCCCGTAAATAAATATACACACATATATATATATATATATATATATATAAACACCACTTTGCCTTCGACGTATATTCTTTGAGAAAACGCCCAAGTAAAAGGGACAGTAGTCGGACGTGTGATCTCCCGTCTGCCTTTTTCAATCCCGCTCAAGTGGTGTTTGTGAATTTCTACTAGAAAATGGCATTTTTCTGTTTGGACAATGAACTATAAGGCATTTTTTCGCGTCCTCATAGAGGGCATATATATATATATGTAGCGCTATTTCAGTACCAGGTGAGCCAGAGTCGCGTCGTTTTGATGACTTCGATTGAGGCGCCACCGTGGAGTTTGCCGGGCCCTAGGTTAACTCTGCAATTGCAACAGTTTTGGCCAATTCGCGCCGTCGAGCCTCTTTTCGAGGCCGGCCATGAGCCAATGCACGTTCACGGTACTATCGCCATCATGCTTCGGATATCATCATTTCGTCAATGTCAATGTGCAACTGCGGCAGTCGAGCCCGTGAACTCACGCGTTTCCTGCTGTTGCAAGACAATCGAAAGGACAAAGCCAAAAAGGGTAGTAAGTCAAGGAAAACCACACGTAATACGAAGCCTACTATGAGTAATAGAAGTTGTTACACGTGTGCTTGTACATTGGCAGAGCCTGAGGCCAAGTCCTCGAACAAATGCTCGAGCCTTTGCTGCTACACTGGTAGTCGTCGTCGTCACATTATTGGTCGTCATTCAAGAAACGACATTGCAGGGGACGAACTTGTGACGTCCACTCTTAACCTTCGCAGTTGAGAATGAACAACACGAGTCTTAGTAGAAGATGAATTGATTGAAGCAGTCTAAAAAACCCTTCGTAAAAACCTGCACTTCGATAGAGTCTATTATAATCTAATTTAATCAAGAACCTCACTAGGTTGTTTTTTGCGCAACAAGTGGCCAAAGCTATCGTACATGAACTAATAGGATAGGGCACTTTTGTTCCAGATTCATGTTACCGGTAGTAAGCTATCGTATTGAAGCAGAGCTTGAACAGTAAATCTGGTTATATTCACCTCGTAGCCATCGAGAATTCAGTCTTAAGATCAAATTTCAAATTGTCCATTGCTAGAATTTGGACATCTGCCGAAAAACCTGGGCACATACTGTTTCACTTTGGATAAATTCGATCTAGCGGAATATTTTTACAACAAGAATCTACAATCTTACAATCTAGAAAAACTAACGAGAGCTTCATCGAGGCTCTGTCGTCATTTTGGCGTATTAACAAAGTTATTAAGTAGATGGCGCGCTTCGCATCTTTCATGAGTAATGGGTAATTTTCAACAATACACACAGTAGCACATTAGGCAGAAGGAAGTCATAAATATGTTCTCTTCGTCGTTGTATCAATCGAATCGAGTTGCTTGTTTACGTACGGGCGCGCGTACCGTCAATGCAATGATACTCTTGTGATTATTCATGTAATGTAACGGGCAGTTGCAGGCGGCACGTCCTTCTCAAATGTTAGTCGGCGTCGTTGGACGCGCCGGCGGGTGTTTTTCTGTTGCTTTGTTCTCGAAAGGACAGCGGCACTCCTAGTGTTCTCGGGTCGTTGGATGTCCTGTGGTCGCCGCCACAGGAGTCCGAGGAGTCTAACTCCGAGGGATGTATGGTACTATGGGAAAAGAGTGCTTAGCGCAAATGGGTTGGGAGCCTACGCGCGGGGTTGGGGAATTCGTTGGCGCACCGAGACGAGACGTCATTTGTCACTAAAGCACGCCAGGCGGCGACGGCACTAGGACAAAGCGTCGGCGGGGACAGACACCCGAGACGACTTCGCAGGCGAGCTAGTGCGTCCAGTGCAACCAACCCCTTCATCCCCTAAACGACCCCTGAAGAGAACCCTCTACCTCGCGTACATCCCCATATCAGTCCCCAGAAAACCCCAACGCTCCAACTCTGCGAAGGATGATGTGGACCACGGATCTAGCCAGCAGAGTTGAAGCGGCGACGCATCGAAACGTGGTGAGACGTCCGATGCCGACCCACGCGTGGGCACCGTCTTGTGGACCTGCCAAGGCCCAACTTTGCGCTCGAGCCACTCACTGAAACTACGACGGTGGACAGAGAAGACGACGCCTGAGCCGCAGCGGGGAGGCGGCGGCGGCCGAATGCGTGACGTGACTGCCAGGGGGCCAATAACTTTGCCGCCTCGCCCTCCCAGCCGTCAGGTCCGGTCGCACTTTTCGAGGAGCCCTACGGAGAGAATAGCGCACCAGTCTTCAACGAGCGCTGCCCACACATAGACAGACAGGGGCACATACAAACCCCTGTCCGCCAGAACGAAAGCTCCTGCAGTTCAAAGACGTAGCAAGTGTTCGAGTCGATGCATTACGTGTGTACAGGTTATTTTACAAGCTAATATTGTTTATGTACTTAGGTATGTGTATGTACTTATGTATGTACGTATGTATGTACGGGTATGTACTTACATAAAAGGCCCGAAACGGTTGAGACACGCTCGGGTGCTGTCATGTAGTTGCATTTTGTTTGGGTAATGGCTAAAAAAAAGTAGACCTCGTCATGCAGTTCTATGAAGGATTGATGAAAACTTAACCAAGAATTGCCTTTCTCGTTGTATATAGCACTAGGCGCTAACATGATAAGATTGTCTACAAAGCCAGGTAGCCCTGATACGTTATGTATGAATATATATATATATATATATATACACACAATATGGACAAGAGAATTAAGTACGTTTTTGTTTTTTAAATCTTTAACGCGCGAAACGAGTGTCGATACAGGCCGATCATAATTAAAGCTAGACTTTTTAATAATCCTATTCTTGTCAACTTACCAGTAACCTTCTTACGTCAGTTTTATCATCTAACGAGAGTTACTCGCCTTGCCTAGGGGGCCGCAATATTTATTTGAGCAAAATGCTCTACCTCTCTAGAGTGACGCGAACAGTGAAAGAATGGTTTGTAACACAAATATGATACTAGTGCCATTTAAATGTCTGCAACGTTAGACGGTTGCTTTGAAAAGGAGGTTTGTCTGCTTTAGAACCATCCCCTGTAGCCGATTGACGCCTCATAGCAGTAAATATTCATGAAAATCCAGTGCGAATTATTTTCAAGTCGAAATTGTTCATGCAATTCCCCTACAAGCAAGAAGGCATCACCTGAAGCCCAGCTTATTCAAGGAAAGCCCGAAAAAATTTACGCTTGAAAAGAAATTTCTCGACGGGACGACTTTATTAAATATCCACTATTTACATATACCGATGCCTACTAACGCTTTCTACTAATACGGTTCGATTATATCTAATATAAATCATCATCGGCTAACCTTGACTTAGGCTGTATCTTTGTCTTCACCTGTGTACTTTTAGGCCGTAGTTCTTTTTTGTGTAGTTCCTATCAGTCTCACAATAGCTTTTTCCGGCAGCAGGTACTTTATCGAATTTCGTAGGATTTTGTAAAATGCATATATGCCAACCTAGAGATATTCAATGTACTCGAGCGGAGAGGTCATTTAATCAAATTGGGCGCCTCGGCCGAATAGATTTTTCACCCCATCGAATTGAATTTCGAAGTAAACTCACTCAACTAGATCTCATTTCTTTTGCAGAAACATGATTCTCGAAAATCTACATAACCTTAGGCGTATCGTTGGTTCGCTACAGTACAATTGACTCAGCCGCCTTGCGGACTTGGGCTCAGACCAATACGCAGATGCGTATCGAAAAATACAGCTCGCCCTTCTTTTCTCGCTTAGTCACGTAACGGCGAAGATCTACGGACGGAAGTAACAAGCAGTCATTTTGTCGCGATATTCGTGACATGCATCGTCAAACGGTGTGGCTAAGTGAAACACTGGTGTCGACGTGAGCGTCACATGCGATGGTGTTTTTCTTATCTGGTCGTTCCCTCGAGGTACACACGGGCATCATCGATAACGTATATTCATTTAAAAAAGCAGTAGAGCTCCACTGTCCGCGGTAGCCAGGCGCCTCAGAATTCACTTACGCGACCGCGGCAGAGACTCTTCGCGCATGGCCTTCCCTCGGGCACGACTCAGGACGTTCCATCAAGCACTCACGCCGGACGGCCTCGGATAAAATAACTACAATAAGGAAAACGTTCGCCATTGTCTTATCGAACTTACTCCGCATCAGCGTTCGAACTGCTTCAGTTAAACGAGTGATTGTAGCGCCTTCAGACAAGCATAACCTCATATCCGTAGGTCTGTCTTCCGGTGTCACCGGGTCTGCCTCTGGGTCACTGTCTCCCGGTGTAGAATGGCTAAGTCAACCAAACACCAGGAGTTGCAATTAACTGTCCTCATACGTGTCGGGGTCTGTGTAAGCGTAGTCTGTTTCATCGAGCGGATTATGCACCGAAAGCGACGAGACTCGGCCATTTTCGCCCTCCGAGAGTCACGCTACAATCAATCATATTCGCGTAATGAAGACGTAATAGCATCAAGGCTCGCACTGACCGCAACGAAAATACCGCCATTGGCTGTGTTAATTTAATGGCAACTGCTGTTTTGCCCTAATAGAGTAACAAAGCATGCGCAAACAATGGCTGTCATTGTCTTCATACTAAGGAAAAATCGCACTTCGATAATACTGGTTTGACCCAGTGGGCCTGATGGCTTGCGTATCGTATTTTTCCTCTCAGCTATTTATGGATCGAGTAACCGGGTACGGATTTGGTACGGATTTGGTACGGACCGACCCACTAACCGATATGAACAGGTCGTCGAGGAGCCTTCTCGGCGCATGCCTGCTTTACTTTTCCTTGCGGTGCGGTGCTAATGGTAACGGAGCCTCGAGGTAAAAGTTTGTCAGGTAACATCTTCCAGACAATGAAAACACGCCTGCCTATAGACCACGCGCCATCGAACGGTTCAGTCCCGAATAAGTTCATCGGTTTCTCTTAAGTGTCTCCGTCACTACGCAACTCCGGAGTGAGATTGCGTCTATCACTCGAAATTGCGAATTCCATTGTCTTCAGAGACTTCTCCCAGATTGAGCCTCTTCCCAAGATTGGATTCTCGTTAGGATGGGATAACGCGTATCTGAGCGCCTTACCGAACAAGCAGTGCCATTAAAAAAAAACGAAAGAGTAACAAGACAGGGTGTCTGGACATTGTCGATTTAGCCACTTACCGTTGAAACTGTGCAGCTCTCACGTACTCGATTTTTTCGGTCGACGCCATAGTATCAAAATGACCGAGATTACGATGGCGCGATGCAACTCGCCTAACAGGAACCCAAGACGCCGATAACCTCAATCGATGCGTATGACATACAATCGATAATTGGACAACTACGCCTCTTTCACAACGAGTGACCGCAGTGAATCAATTGCGTTCCGAATTCAACCGTGTCCCGTAGCAAAGCCATACTCTACGGACAGCGGCTGTGCTCTCGCATTTGTGTTTCCTCGCGTCGCTTTTCCCGATAGCAGCGCCGTTACACTTTGCTTAGCACCGTCGGTCCGAAGCAAGCGTCAGGTGCAGAAGTCGGCGCATGTGGCTAATTGAATCAACGCCTTCGCCTTGGTAGACTGCGTACGCCGGGTAAGGCCAATCTATCGATGTGGATACGTCAAATGCCGCTTTCCTAAAAGCCGCTCTGCTTTGTCCAACAAAGCGCGGCCTGTAACTAGATATTTGGCTGGCATTCGCGAGAAAGTGTCACCCGCGTCTCGTTCCCAGGGGATGGACATCGTGGATGACCGCACTCCTATATTGGGCAAACGGGCCAAACGGGTCCAAGACTACTCAGACAACGTAAACGGGTCAATACGGCGCGCCGGGGAAGGCGTTTACGGGTCAGAGGCATGCGCAGATACCCCCGGACTAGAATCAAAATAAAAACGGTGTATACGCTAACGACTTTAAGAGGCTGGGCGTGTAGCCATAGCGTTGCTGATAACTTTTCGCATTTGCTGCGGCGTGCCTACGACGATTGGGCACTCAAGGACGTTATGCTGTTATCTCTCCAATAAACCTGTACACTGAGAAAGTGAGAATATTTTAAGCCGAAAGGGGTTAAATCGCGGGATTATCGGTGCTAAAATTATTAGTTTCATAACCACCATAACACGTATATATGTTATGGTGGTTATGAAATAAATATATATATATTTGATTTTAGTAACAAAGGCAACCGTATGATGATTGCAAACTGTTCGTTGGATGAAAGATAACCGGCCTATGGTGAAATCCTATTAAAAGCCTATTAAAAGCTGCTTTCGATTTTTTTCTACACAGATTGGATATAATGGTCTACTCCCGGTGAAGTTATTGAATTGACAAATATAAATCCAGAAAAGTCTCGAAAAGGCTCTAGAGAGGGCTCAACTCTTAGAACTTTCAACTTAGTTGAAACAAGTCGGGTGCAGCGCATCAGACTCTTGCGGCGAAGCCTATTCGCTTCAGGCCCAATAAGAGATATTCCTCTCTAATGAGCTAGTTCGCTTCCGACAGACTCAAATATTCGTGTTTATTCGAACAGGAAACACTGTTATTACGCAACCCCCGTTCTGATAGCGGAAAGCCGAACCCACAACGTCGACTGTCTTTCTGCATTGGCAAGCTCACGACGTCCAAATAACAAATGTGTTTAAATTCTTTATGGCTTTTGATTTATGGCTACACTGAAAAGCAGCGCTAAGGTCCTGTAGAATTTAAATGCAATGCAAAAGTAATATCTACACTGAAAAACTCGCATTCAATATTTATCTTGGTTGCGCCTAGAACGGGTCTACATATCCGCTGACGTATGCAATCAAACATTGTATTTTCAAAGGTATCTCAATAGATTGTCGTCCGATTATGCCTTGCCCCCATCAAATTTCTCGCCATGGTCGTCCACATACTATCTCGCATTTTTTCTGACGCTCGTCTACTACGTTCGTGTAATGCGAAGTAGGAAAAAAAGGCCATTTTTCATTTTCTTCAACTTTCGTCTAGCCGAACTGCGCGCCGATGGCGGCCTGCAAACAGATGCACCCAACGTATGCACCCAAACAGAGATGCCTGTGTTGGGTGGCAAAAAGAAAAATTTAAATATTCCAAATATATGGTAGGGATGCTTCTGAGCAGTAGAATATTGAAAATTTTGTCTGCTCTAGGCCGCGCTCATTCTTTGGCCCACTCGCAGTGCTTCATAGCCGCCAATGCTCAGTGGCTCAAGTTCGACAGGAAGAGATCACAAATTGGAAATAAACTGGTTGATTAGACTATCCCCACAATAATAATAATAATACAGGGTGAAAGAGGAACCTCACTCGCAAGACAACATAGACTATATATATATACATATATAAATATGTATATATATCGTTGCAGCTCTAGACGATTTTCACCTCGTCAATACCATCGCCGACGTCCCGCGCAGGAACGTCCTCCGGAGCGTCTTCCGTTGAAGCCATCGACTCTACTCCAGTGGCGTTCAATGTTGAGCCAGTCGCAATCTGGAAGGGACGATGCAGTCAGCCTGAGCGAGTGCCCCTTCGCCTACGACCGAGTTTAGCTCCGCGTCTCAGACCGGGTGGTGGCAGGGATGGGATCTGGCGCTGAAAATTGTGCATGCGACGCACGCACCCGCCTAGAACGGGTGTCGTTACGCGGCGAAGCAGCAGAAAGCTGCTCTGCTGCTACTTCGCTGGTTTGCGCTGCCGCAGGAAACGATCTTTTCGCCGATGGAAACCAGGGCCCAAATTCAGTGGCGATGTCCGATGTACTTCTGCTCTCTGGCAAACACACACACGCGCACACACACACACACACACACGTATGCAAGCAACACGGACGAGCCTTGACGCGACTAATACGACTATCCGTTCAAAAACTGTTCCGAAATTGTTATTCGTAAGACAGGCGGGCCGCAGATGGCGAGATGGTTTCGTCGCGATCATAGGAAGTACAGTGGCTGGAAAATAAAAAGTACTCTATTGTGCGAAGTATTCGACAGTGAACACGTCTCGCCCATCTACGTAAACAAATTGCCATGCATAGCACAGTAACAAAAGATTCTATTTGAGCCTTCAATTTGTGTTTGCCTAGGGAAACGTTCTCTACACCGCTTTCTAGAAATATACCTGCATTATCGCATATACATACAGGGCATTCAGAAAGTCTCGTCCCATTTTCGGACACTCGAAAAGCAGTATTTAAATTTTTTAGTCTTGAATTTCGTGGGAACGCCGACGTAGTTAGATTTTTTATAACGCACAATTCATGGCGATTTAATAGATTTTAGTATGTTTGTTGTTTCGGTGAATTTTTAAAATAATATTGGAGCAAATGTGTGTGTGTGTGTCTGTGTGTCTGTGTATGTGTGCGATATTTCATTATTTCAAAATAGCACCCACATGACTGATATTTTGCGTATAAAGGTTAATTGAACGCTATATACTTGTTGGATTTTGTTACAAAAACAAAATGGAAACACTTTTTTTCAGGGATTTAATCTGCTTCGGCTGATGCCAACAGAATGACGACAGGTTTGAAAGTTTTATTCTGCAGATAAATTTGTACAGCAGTGGAGTTTCGACTGGAAAATAAGAAAGGATTGGGTGACATAGTTGTCCCTCTTTTCGATTTGAGCCGACCTAAGAACGACAACATAAGTTATTGAACGGTGTCCAGAGGTCTCGTAGACGCCCCGCAGAGAAAAATAAGGACGCGTTACAGGGGTCACACGGGGAAAAGTGACCAAGCCCAAAGACCCGCTGAGTTCGAGGTCAGTTGGCTGTTGGACTTGGCTGGTGGTCTGCAAGGCACACACACACACACACACACACACTGCATATCGAGGAAACACCAGCGAAAGCATGAGGGACACTTGTTGGAGATTAAGCACAACATCGTGCACGTCCAACATCGTGATTAGTGCGCCGGCACGGCCAAGGCTCTTGTATTTGATGTGCATCTTTCCCATAGGCTCGTTCGTTCGTTCGTTTAGCGGTTACGAATCTGTTTATTTGTCATTTACTTTGACGTTGATATAGAATTCCCATTAGACTAGCGTAAGGAAAGTATAGATACCTCTTTATCTATATTTTATTTTCATAGGAATTATATACTATAATGACTCCGTTGGTCGCTCTTAACACGGAGTCATTTGCCTCTCGTCTGTTCACTTCGGAACTCCCGTCGAGGGACTGCACGCATTAGCGGTAAGCGAATACGCATTAAAGTGTAGTTCGTTCGTGAGTCGTCTTCTTTTCCTAGTAAGTAGTTGGTAGAACAAAAATGTACAGATTTATGTTTCTACCCATACACGGGCCATGTACGCCTCGCTAGTACGAGCAAGAATTTGCTGATGACATACAAAACTAATGAAGTGTGCAGCTACACCTATTGGGGCCATTATATATGCACAGGCCCGTCTAGCTAATACCAATCACAGGCGACAGTAACAATGTAGGAACATCCTACATTAGGATATTCGTTTTGTTCTAACTGTGTTTCACATACTACGTTTCTTCGAGCTGCGTTCATATGGTGAACGTTATCGGCTAGAAACCCTGCTGGATTTATGTTCGGAGTTTGAGCAACAATACCCCGAGCGAATCAGACTCCAGACACCAGAACGTCACCAGAAAATCGACGACATTCTCCACCAGAACTTAACGCGCTCGAGATAAGCTTCTCTTACCTTTGAGGCTGGCCTGAATGGTATATATTAGAGCAACAAATTTTGGCGAAAAATATGTGCAATGGTTGTATCTTAGGTTGTGAAATCTGCACGGGACGTTTTCCACGAGAGCCGTTGTACAAAGATCGCGACAATTAATTGCGGTGCATCTGCAATAGAACTCCACAAATAAACTCTCCATTGACACCCATACTAGGATAATGACGCGCCAGGGGTACGCATACATGGCCCTATATGTAAATATTATACAATATTGTACGATATAATCTTTTGCGCAAAAGCGATCTCGACTTGATTCGAAACGCCCACGGACTACGATGGGGGCCCATTTGTACTTCAGCCTGTGCTGTTCCTCGGCAAACGTCATCGGACAGCAGCTCTGAGGGGCAACTAGGTCGAAACGCGTACTCTGCCATTTGGAACGATTCCTATTCGTTGAAATTGTGTCGCTAAATATTTCTATAGGCCATTCGCCAGGTTCACATGAGCACCTGCCGTGTCTTGGCGCTCGTGGACGGATGCTTATCACCGACTTTGCAGCAATAACGAAAATACACTCTCCATAGGCAATTTAACGGTGAACTTTTATGCGATGAACCCAATTACCAGCTGATTATGTGCCGCGCCTCTTGGCCAGTGTAGAGAAGTCCCGGAAGTCGTAACCGACGGGCCGGAGCCAGTCGAGCCTCCTGCGGCGAATTCACATGCTACGAAGGATAATAGTCATAATAATAGCATTGGTGTCGGCGACCACCTCACTAGTTCCTTCGTTCGTGAGTTCCAGCAGCGTCGGGGGCGCTCCGCCCGACCGGCAGTAG
>MNPL01005393.1:0-14052 GCA_002081605.1 Tropilaelaps mercedesae
ATATATATATATATATATATATATATATATATACTGGATTATAATGCTGTGCATCAACATATCATTCGGTCCATAGTCTATTGTAGCTTTCCAAGGTTCCACATGCCATACATCACAAGACTTAGGATTATCATAACTTCAGACACTTGGAAGAGCGACTCACGATCATCCACAACGGCGTGTCCTTTGATGGGAAAGTTTGGTTTTGCATAGCTCCTTTTATTTAGACCCTATTTTCCCATACAAATTAAAAAAAAACGAAAGCAGCACAGTGATGCCAGGATCGTATATTCTATGGTTTACCCGTTGAACAAGCAGGGCTGATAGTACAGGCTCACGGGTATAAACGGCATAGACTAATTCTCGAGCGAGCCCCACGCTAACGAATCGATGTCCATTGTACGACGCTGAATGCTTAAAGCAACTCCCGTCAGGCCATTTCTGTGCTAGTAGCAAGGCGATTATCGACTAATTTTCATCAGCGTTCATTGGAGGTTTCATTTCACATGCCACAATGAGTATATGACATAATAATAATAATAATAATAATAATAATAATAATATGTACCATTGACATTGGTTGAGGCGTAGGGTTGCCCCCTGAGGGGCAGCCACAGCCCCCGGGCACACTCGAGCAGCAAGTGTCTCCCACACCTCGCCTGCGCAGGCCCCCAACCATTCCCTAGAAGGTACGCATGAGGACAAAAACGAAAGAGCATAAAGACACCATTTGAAATATACTGTTTGAGTGCGTAAATTCAATACCACAGCATGTCACAGTATATCAGAGTATATCCATGAATTATGAGTCTGAAGGCGCAGATGAGAATCCGCAACCGGGGATACTGGGTTTCAGGGTTCATATATTGAAAAAAAAGACACGAATCCATGCAGTAGTTGTGCCACGATACAATTCTGGCATTTGTTAGCTATGCACGACAATTACTGATCATGTTTATCATTTGAATTAGAAGCGTATGAAACGGACGTACTCCAGTCTGGATTCAGACGGACAGTACTACGACGTCGGACGGTGTACAGACACTTAGCCTGTGGTGACCTAGGTGACTACAAAGATTTCGATTCGTTTCCTAAGTCATAAAAATTTTCAATGCGGTCGCTGTTCTCTATTTGTCTGTTGGTTCTCTTGATTTTTACTCATTGCACATGCGATTCCTTTTATTTCTTACCATTCCGAATGGGTAGTCCCGGTACTGCGTGACGGTGGGGCACACCTGACATGAGCCCTATAATCACGTCATAAATGAAAATAGAATCATAAAAATGTCACTATTTTGAGCCCGAAACAATGCTTTTACATGTAGTATACCCTATCGTGACGATTGACGAATGCTTATTAATAGCCAGTTCCTTATTTGCTGTTTCTCACCATATAAAATGGCACATACAGGATCAATATACGACATTTATAGAACGGTATGTAACATACAACTTGACGAACTTGTTTAGTTAAACCGGACTGGAATGAGACTTGATATGAGATATGGTCGTCTATTCTATAAGGCTATAATGACGCCTACACTTACAATCGATTTGAGTATAGGATTTACTTCCTGGTTCGGACTTGAGCAAACGTCTTGGTTGGCTGGTATTGTACTATCGGCGCTTTTGCTTTTATTAATTTCGTTCTGCAACATACAAGAACATCGCATGTAAGTCGGTCAGTTTCAAGAGGAAGCACCAACTGTCGTTTCGTTGTTGTTGATACGCCACCTTTATACTCATTTGATTTTCAATACGTTCACGATCATATTTGATTAGCTTTCTTTGGCAAAAAAAAAAATTGTTCTTTATTTTCGTGCGTTATCGTGTTGGCAACCGCGTGGTTCAAGATGCACAAATCGGGACCCATTCGTCTGAACAGCAGACGTATCATCGTTTTTACTGACCTTGTTCTGTGATTTGGCGTCTTCGTCCTGTTTCTTGTCTTTGTTCTCCTTTTCCTCTTTCTCCTTGGCTGCAGCTTGGGCCTGTTGCTGAGCCCGAGATTTCCGCATTGCTATTCTTTTTCCGAGATAGCCTACCGTGGCGTACTCCAGAAGCGAGGCGAAAACCTAGCGATTAAGCAAAGTCGAAACAATTCACGCTTGCTAGATTAACAGTTTCCTGGACGTGTCTCACCGATCTTTTATGCGCTACCCTTATTTGAGTAACGGCTGATTATTCAGTCACTCTTGGGTGGGTTTACCGCAAAATGCGGTAACGAATTACGACGTTAGTGCTTCAGTAAACAAAAGCGAATACTCTACGAACATTCACCTCTAAATAAGAAAGCCTTTCGTCTAAGGTTCACATGTTGTCTTGAATATATAACACTGCAATGTCTGTCGACACAGCTATTCGCTATCGTCATGGAGTTAAGGGGCGGACCAGCTGAACCAATGATTATAATATTGAGTTCATGAAGCCTTGAAAATTACTGATTATTTTCGTTTGAGTCTAGTGCTTTTTGCCTACAAACTAGCACCGAGACAATCTGATTTCGTAGTCATCGACAAGGTTTTGTGTCCCAGAATGTGGTACTGAAATAGCGGGTAAAGGTTATAATCAGGTAAGATGGAGCTAGTCTCTTCGAGGTGTCTTCCAACAACGCCGGCTTACTTTAAGCGCGAAGTTCTCGTAGTGAAATTCACTTGCCCTTGCAAGCTCCATCGAGAGGAGACGCGAGGCAGGAAAGCAAGTCCTAAGTTCACCTAAAATGTATTCAGATTTTTTTCTATTTCTAGCTCTTGGAAAGACGGACCGTGTCCAAAACAAGTTCTTGCCATTGCCCTTTGAAGATGTGTGAAAATAGTCCCTCTCTTCGTTTGCCTTGACTGCGGCTACTGCTTCGCTCCTAAATGAGGAGTCATATATCGGTCTCATTCAGTCAGTCTAAAGGCTGCACCAGAGGCGGGTGGCCAGGCAGATAGGTATCACGGTGAATATGAACACTTGCGAGGACCTCACGTCCGCCCTGCGTGACCGCATCGGGTTAGCTCGAACGTTATACGAGGTATGGTTATACGGAAAGTTTCAAGGTCGAATGATCAGAGGCGAGGCCGTACCGGGGCGTCGCTCATATATCTTGTTGAGCAAGGTTGACTGGGCGTCGACATGGCGCGAGGCAAATAACCGTAGGGGCGTTTGCTGATCGTAACTAGCGTCGGTGACATAGTTAAAGGACGGCTCGATTTGGATTAGCCCAATCAGACAGAGGTTTTTTGTAACGTCATAACGGGACGCGATCACTTATGGCTCTTACAAGCGGACAAGCGATGCCTATGCGCTATATCAGTAGGTTGACCTTAAAATATCTGTTGGGCCAGCGTATAATGGGTAGGCAAAATAATTTCGCGCACAACAATTATATAATCAGAATCATTTTAGACTGCCGGCTCCTCTATACAAACCGAATTTTCCTTATGGCTAGCATAGATATTATGGCAGCCCAGTCGAGTTTATAGCCTTTCAGCTGTCAGCCTATGCGTGCAGGCCGCACAAACAACAAAAAACTATTGACGGCGGACTGCCCTACGTTGAGATAATGTGGCTACTAAGTATGGCTGCGTAAACACCAAGCACACACTACGTATTCGCTCTTATTGCGTAGCAATTAAAAGTATGTGCTAAACGGTTACGGCATGATTAGTTTTGGTAATGTGTCAGGCACGCACAGCTGATGCTACTCAGACCTGTATCGGCTGTAGCAAACTTTCCAGCTAGCAGTCGACAAAATGGTGTTGGATAATTCAATAAACGAGATAGTTAACGATGCTTGCAAAGTCCCTGATACGGTTGAAGGAAAATGGTGAACGTTTGGATCAAAAAACAAATGAATACAGCTCTCTCTTGGAATGGAAACGTTGTATTGCGGCTACTTTGAGCTTCATTAAAACTTTAGTCTAATTTGATTTTAGAAATTTTATAATTCATTTCAGTAGATAAGATAGCTCGTCCTGGAAACGGCCGGAAAGCGAAGAATATATTTTATACAGTACCCCACTGGAAACCGTTTACTTGGTAAAAGAGTTGTAGTAAGTTTCATAGTGAGAATAATTTTACACCGGCCGATACGAAGGATAACATTGATCGCCATGTCAGTAATCATGTTCGATTTCAATTTTGGCTCGATTGTCAAACAACTGCCTTGCCCTTCAGCGCTTTCGATAGGAATATATCTAGTTATATCTTAGTTCTCATGAAGAAACATGACATAGTGCCGTGTAGTTACGTGTGTACCCTATAAAGAAAAGGAAAATCTCATAGTTTGTGGCGCAAAAATTGCTAGCAATAATATTATAATTATTTTACCCTCTCATCTTAATCTTGGCAAAGTAGTGTCGACTTGTTGGTTAGAAATGACACGCGGTAACGCGTATGTGTGCCTTCAATTGAAAACATATTCAGCTATTGATTGGGTAATCATGGCTGAAAATGCAGGCGGGGCTCGTATTATCCGCTAGAGCAACCTCTCCAATCAAACTCAACTAACTCATTCGAATGTCGTCAAATAATCTCATTTTAACATATAACTGCGTCTATTTGACAGCCACTCTGAATCGGCAACACCTTCTCAGCTGCGCATGGATCATGGACGTGTAGGGCCACTTGTGGCGTCCGGTAGATGTGAACGAATCACTTATATACCGTTCACCGTTTACCGGAAACGATATTGAGTGTCTGCGGGCGTCGGTACTTCAGCCGCCATCGGGAGATCCCGCGCGTAGAGTCTATGCGCTTTTAGAAAAGGCTACGACTTACCGAGGGCTTTGTGGTATGACAGTTAATACTCAGACTTGGCGGCGTCATGTGGCTGCTTTGAACAACGTGATGGCCTTCAGGGTTAGGACTGATCGTCGTCACGCATAGACCATCTCGTATCTAAAATTGCCTGCAGGTTCGTACACGCCTCAGGTCACACACGTCGTCTATGACTGAACGCGTGTATTGCCACCGGGAGTGGTGAGCGTTCGGCCATTCTCCGGCCATGAGCACAAATTCGGTGCAATCGGCAAAAATATGCTCGACAGATCACGCCATCAGTGACAACTCAACCTCGACGCGGCACGCCATCCCGATCGACGGCTGCCACGGGAACCCGAGTATGTGGATGTAATTCAGCTAATTGGACGTCAATTAGTTAACGCAAAAATATCCAGAGAGAGGGAGAGAGAGAGAGATAGTGATGAGTTTGACGTTTAAGTAGACAGAAGACAAAGGAGATGTAAAATCTGAGGTGCACCCGATGGTCACTGAAGCCATGGCCCTCGTCCAAATCCCCGTCCGCGAGGGATTCGTACGCATGATAGTACTAGCAATCATTATTATTCATATTAGCATTCATTGCGGTGGCTTCATCCTCGGATCGCTACAAGAGCGGAATACCAAAGATCGACGATTACAGCCCGTAAAAATGTATCACCCTGACGCCTTGTGCCAAATACGAGCTGAATGTGATTAACGAAATGGGGATGGTCCGCATTGGGAATAAAGGTATTGCAAGCTTGAACCCATCTCGTCGACAAGATGTTTTGCTCTCTCGAACATGTATTCAGGTGAGTAAGGCCTTAGCTGGTAGTTAGGGCCTTTTCCTAGCTTTGCTCTAGACAACCGCTGTCACCGTAAGGTCAACCTTGAGCTCTGAACTCGGGGTTTGGGTGTTCCAACTTGTCGGTAGCTTAATGATAGTCACAAGTACCTAGCGACACAAAATCATGATCACCAATATTAGTTAACATGTATAGGAATGCTAGACCATGCGTGTACCTACCATAACGAAACACGTTCCTAGGTAGACGTCGATCGATTTAACATATGATATTTTGGGCAGTTGAGAATTAGTGCTTGACATAAGGGTGGTCATTGTCAGCACGGTTGTGACTCCGAGCGCCACGCGAGCCGGAGTAGCGTTACGATGTAGCCAGAAGGATACCTGAGAGTGCAAGGATGGTAAAGACACAAGCACATGCCACGTGAGAAATTAGAAAGTAAAGAAAGGATTTTTCTCAGATGATTGTAATGTCAATTGCAAGCATGCGCATAGGAGTTTCGGAAGAAAACTGAAAAATTAGGATTTAATAGTGCTAAACTTACATTATAATGTAGCGTAATATATTACACGTGTATATTTAATAAGTAGATGAATTTTTCTAAAAATGCAATTATACCCACTGGCGTCCAAGCAGATTTGTTTACACAGTCTTATGGTGCCCCAAAAATGATTCTACTGCACATAAAAGGCGACGAAATAATAAAATGCACTTGCATTGCATTTTTCATGTTCCTAATTTTGTTGTGTATTTTCGTTTAGCGACTTCAAGCGCTTGAAACACAAACTTCTTTGCACTCGACGAAAACGCTGGTGCTTTTTGCACTTATTAAAGTGAATAAATTGTCAGTGAAAATTAAAAGTGCGCAATATGCGAACAAAAAATACGTTTTTTGTTCAAGTCTATAAAATGTATAGGATAATTACTTTAGCCACAAACAGTGTTACGAAAAAAGACCATGAGTGCTACATTGGAACATATCTATTATTTCATTATAATTATATTTAGTAAGCAGGTTAAATACGCTGGCATTTATGCTTTTATCTTATACAGGGCTTTTTGATATTAAAAAATGCGGGTGCAGCTAAACGAAGTGACTGCATTGCTTACCCATGAGATGACCACGATGAGACCAGCAGGGATGTAGATCTGAATCAGATAATAACCCATGGCTCGACCGAACCGAATTTCACACACCAACCGGGAGTAGTTTCCCGTGCTAAGAGTTACCTATAAAATGTCGTAAAGAAAAAGCATTAATTTTACAAAATCGACACATCGGTACGTATTTTGTTCGAATTTGAGTTCAGCAGTACATCACGAATAACAGTTGCTGCACCTTTTTCAGTTGCTGCCTAAATTCTTACACTGTTGCCTAGAACTCGAGAAACCTTCAAAATGCCAGTGGAATCTCAGCCGCTCTCTATTTGTCTACGTACAATGTCATCAGGCTCGATTATGGGCATTTTTGGTTATAGCCAGCTTTTATTCGAAGTCAATACAACGAGTCGAAGTTCAGCAGACCCGTTGAGTTTTTTATTCATTAAAAACATGTGAGGTATGCACTGTTTTTGATAGTTATCCGTTGCTGCTCAACCTTTTGAAGAACCTCTTTTTTCACTTTTTATAACAACTCTGACACCGCAAAACCAAAAACCTACGAAAAATCGGTGCCACCAGCTGGAAACGCCATAGACTATCGAGGGCAGGCCATTCTGTATAAAGTTCGGCGTGGCTGAATGATGTCCCTTTGCCTTTATGCTTTAGGTAGGTACAATGAATTAGATTTATCGGTCCTATCACCTACCGTAGGAGCATATCATGTGATTGAAATTACGTGAAACAGCGTGTCGGTCAGGCTTTCGCGGCTTCAGCCTCTGGAACGGCCAACCATGTGTAATTACGCAAAATGGTCTAATTCATAAAAGTCAGGGTAAGCGAATCGGGACAAGGCTCGGGAGGTTCTAGCCGAGGTCCGTCGTGCCAAGCACGTCCACCACGCTAGGCCGGTTCGACACGGCGCAGTAGAAATCAAAAGGCCCCTATTAGTCCGACAGCGTCGCAAAATGCACTAGTACGAATAACAAATTGCGTTAGAGCACGAGGTCAGTTAACGTAGCTCGCTGATCCAGTTTGGCCTACGGTTCAGAAGCAAATTCCAGAAGGTTGCTGTTGAGCTTCGATATGCGAGTCTTTATTCGTGTTTGTGAAATGTGCATGTCATACATTATCTGCCAATGCACGAACAGGTGCCGAAACATGCTCGCCGGTCATAGTAGCAGAGCAAGCGCTAGCGGTGACAAACGTTTGCGCCGTAAAGACGTGCACTTGTACGCGTTTACGCATAAGAGACTCAATCAGCAACACATTTTCGAATTAACTTAAACATGGTCGAATCTACATGAAGATTTTACTGTTGATGTAATAGAGGCATCCCTATGTGCCTCCTAAATAATTTCAAGTCGAGTTCTTGTACGTTAAGCATCGCATACCTAAGCAATCTTGATTGACATAAAGTTAGATTGAGACATGTACTATATTTTGTGCTGTCAGTTCCGGTGTCTCGTTTGATTGTGTCACAATGGTCTGCTATTCTTGCTCAACACAAAGCTGTGTTGAGAGTGACCTGGTTTCGAGTGATGCCTCTTCAAGGCAACTTACCACAATAGTCTTCTGCTGATGACCAAGAACCTTAAATTGCGGCAGCTCTACGTCAGGTGAGATTCGAACCGATTTCTCGCCATCAGCCCACTTGTAACTGATATCTGCGGTTGTGTATCCAACTGGAAATCAAATGTAAACTAGTTAGACATCGGTTGTTTCTTAAAAAGCCAAATGGGTACAGAATTACGACATCGTAGGCAACCGCCATAGGCGACAGTTACAGGCAGTCATATCAGTCTTGCTTGTTGCAAGCATTGGCATCGGTGTTACGCAAGTTTACGGACCGGCCAGGTAACGCTCATACTAAGAGAAAATTTTGTGAAACTTATTTGGCGGAACTTAATTACAGACCTCGTTCCTATGCCCAAATTGATCCGATTCGCCTGCGGGCTTGTAGCCGGAAACTATGTTGAGTTACATTCAGTGTTTGAATTTTTTTTTTTATTTGGAGTGGAGATAAAAAAAATAGTGCTGACGCACTACCTAACACCACGAAATCGTTACGGACGGAACGGTGCAGCTGTTTGATGTGGCGTTGTTCCGGTTGTAAGAGAAAGAAACGCAAAAATACATCGTTTCACATGTAGTATTCGTCTATCGTGGCCATCGCTGCTTTGTGGCCTTCTGATTTTGTAGCTATAGCAGTTTCTTTTTCAACCAAAGACAGTTAAGCAGTTGCTGCCCTGAAATTCGGTATTTGCTGCGTTGTTATGGCGTCTACTAACTACCCACGATCTGATGAAATCGTACAGTTATCCTTAGAATTATTCTGTCATCAGCTAATATACGCTTGCAAACCCTTTTTGGTGTTCCACATTTATGATCGCATGGTACGGGTTGCGAATTAGACTCGCTTCTACAGCATTAGCTTCCTTTTTGAACGACCTATGCATACCTAAAACTTCGTGCGCTATTCATACTTCCGAGCTGACATCGTTTAGTATAGGTCGTTAGCGTTTTCGACTCACTGACCTCGTTAAGTCCCACCGTTCGAGAAGAACCCCTTAGATCTCAAGGCATGCTGCTGCAGGTTCAGTAAACTACCACTAACTTGACTGAAATATTTCACGTAAAAAACGATCGCAGACGAGGTACGATTGTTCTGGACATTGGACAATTGGTATTGGACAATATCGTGCTGTATAATCGGCTATTTTGGTTCGAAGTGAAATGGAGCATTCAATAGTCGATGGATCTGTGTGACTACTTCTGATCAGGCGGCTCAGGAGCTAAAAATTCGGCCGCCCGGGACCTCCACCTACAGAGCCTGGCTAGAAAGTACGCAATAGCTAGATCAACAGCAAGGTTATGTTATCGCTAATTTCACACTTTCTTTAGCAACGTTACTGAATAGTAGTCACCAATTCTGCCGTTCGAAATCTAAGAATCGATCTGCTACCATAAATATTGGCACCATCCGCTATACGCCAGAAGCATATTTCAGCCATACGCTTGTGCCTTGGCATAGAAGTGTAGCCTAATAGACGGGGATAACATGACACAATGTCGAAACGTAAATAAAATCAATTAATGAATAAATTTAAATAGCTAACCACCCAGCTCATGTAAATTAGTACTATGCAAATGTTGTTATAGGCAAAAGGCACTAAAATACCTGATACCTAACTAACGGCCAGTTCAGATGAAAGGAGTTACTGTTCGTTGATCTTACTCCGAACTTCACTTAAGCAGCGAGTGAAATTTGTCATCGCAGCTCATCTACGGATTTCCTGATCGCCTATCTCTGTTGAGCTCGGTGGCTTCATGCGTCCGCGTGCGCCTTGCGACCGGAGGAGACATATTGGTGCACGGGTTCGATCCCCGCCGTTGCACATTTATGGGGTTCGTCTTACGAAGCAATGCAAAAAGCGCTACCGTGGAAGTTAAATCTTGGCTGATGGTCAGCCCTAAAAATATTATTATTATTATTAGATTCAACGATTTAACGTGTGATGACGTCTAGACGCATAAAGAAACAACGGAAGAACTAGTTTCGCCGTTAGATGCGCCGCCAAAATGCATAAGGGTGCCTTTTGCCACTTTTTGTCCAAGACTCAGCTGTTCTTAAAATAAGTCATAAAAGGAGTTGTGTAAATACCTTGCCCCATTGGCTAAGTATTGGCGTATGAAGGAACAGGACTTAGCGATCATCGTATGCGATAGCGCTTTTAAAGTGTTCACAATTAAGCCAGGCGTTGTTCGTTGCGCGGAATATAACGAACAATAAACTACGGGACTGGCGAACGCGTCTGAAGACTCAATCACTCAGTATTGTGATTGCTTTAACGATTTCTACGGATAGACGTATCCTCGTGCGGTTCAGGTCAAGCATGTATGATCGACGGTCCATAGGTGAGTATTTTACGGTGGCTCAGGATAACATCTTTCGTCGATGTCCTGTCTCGGGTGGTGTCCTTCATCACATCATAGAATACGCATCAACTAGTTACCGCGTGCGCTCGCCCGACATCATTTATTATGGTTTTGCTCTCGCTGAACAGTCTGGCGACTTTATAGACTTGTGTCGTGGTTTGAACTGCATAATCTCTGCCAGCGGAGCCCGAACCTTCAGGATCTCGTCCTGACGTTCAAACCGCCGTGTAAAGGCGTTTTTTGACGAAGTGTGCGCTTAAATAAGTATACGTTAAAAATGAGTACAAAGGTTTGGCCATTGGTACTTGTTTTTGCAGTTCAATGCAACAAGGCATTGGTGGCCTGTGGCTCAGACTTGTTCCCCACTTCTCCCGGACTGCAGTCAGCTCCGTCCGCCCGAGATGATAACCTTGATAAATTACCCTAATAGATTATTGTGTAGTAAGCGTGTAGCAGCCTACCTTTTCCCTGCATGGACCACATGGTTGCGTGGCTGTATGCAAGCAAGCGATAAATTGTGGCATTGTGGTCATGGGTGTACATAGGTGTGTGTGTGTGTGTGTATATAATTCCGTGCAGCGGGAAGATATGAAATGGGTATCTTAACGTGCACAAAAAAAGAGTGTCTAAGTTTACAAAAGGCAAGTTTACGCACACTGAATGCGAGAAACCACCGGTATATACGGCAGAGGACTCACACGCTAGGGAAATACACTGCTATCGCAATTTTATCGGTATTACAATGATGATTATCGAACGACAGTGTCATGAACAAAGAAGCGTAAAATATACATAGGGAAAAAACGTTTTCCCGTTTCTGAACTCTCAAGAATGTGTTTGTCGTAACATTACGGTTTTCTCAAAAATGCCATGAACAAAACAGTCTTTTTATAAAAAATATCATTCGACCAATTCCTCTCTTGTTTTCAAAGTAAAAACCAGTGTATAAAATCAAAGCGTACATAACTTTGATTTTATAACATAATGAACTTGTTTTTTCGACTTATGAAATTGTCCCGGATTTACGTAGGAATATTTAATTGTGGAAATATGGTAGCACAAAAACTATGTATATAACACAATTCTTGATAAATGTTCTTGAAGTGCGTAATTGTTTTGTCAGAGAGCAGAGATTGATATAAACGTCAAGGCTCTATCATTTTTCAAAAAACATCTATAAACTGGTATAAATCTTCATTATCTTTATGCTTGTTCTCACACATCCGGTGCTCTTATGCGTATCTATGAATCGTTCTAAAAGGAAGAACTGTATGGCACTTACAGCTTTCTATTTCAATGGCACAGCTTTGCCTGTCCATAGGGAAGTATCGAAGATCCATGGGACAGGTGGCAGTCACCGTCAATCTGCGTAAATTTACAACAGACAACGATACAATGTTAGAAGATGTAGACGTCCCGGTGTATGAATATTTCCGACTACTTCTCGTGTGCATACGATAAGTGCACTTCTAAAATTCAAAGCTTTCATGAAATAAATACCATTGCAAAGCTTGGGTAGATCTGTACGCTATTTCGGCAGACCGACCGTAAACGTTACACAATTGGCTCGACAGGCTATTACAGGCACTGGCCTGCAAGGAGTCCTACGAAAAAATATTGAACCTTTAAAGATATCGGTGACTGACGCAGCACCAAAACTGCCTTTGGCAGTGCTGCCTTTGGAAGTCACACCGAGCTGAGATAGGAAATTTTGCTGTAAGCCGTACTGATAGATGCAAAACATGCAGTTATTTTTTGTCGTGCAAATAATTCCTCGATTAAGCATCGCTGCGTCAGTGCGCTCTCATTGAACGTGCTTTCGACTCTCCGTCGTGTCTGACGCGCACGCGCGGCGTTTAATGCATTCGTTCGGGCAATTCATGAAAACATCATTGCGACAATCAGTGGACGTCGTTGCAATTTCGTCCCCTGGACGTTGAGCCGCATGAAGTTGTGGGTGGCGCCAACGGAATAGGCCACGATGGGACGAGCGATAGAACGGTTTATTCCCGTTCTGTCGTGGCCAAATACTCGCTTGTCCATCCCATAAAATGGCTTACACCTCAAGCTCCTGACAGCGGCTAGCGGTGCACGGCAACCCCTCCTCCGGTAACGTCCTGCACCATCGAGATGAACGAGTTTGTTTGAATCGGGATGAATCAAGCCGCTGGGTCGAGTCTCTACTGTATCCGTTCCATTCGCTTAGCTCACGCATTGAGCGTCGGAATTGGCGGTTGGCAAATCGCATCCGCTAGGACACCAGGCCCGGGTAATCACAGGCCTGCCCTCTACGTTTCCCGGTTCCCCATCCAGATCCTGGCCCCCTCGTCCTCCCTCCGCATGCTTGTCCGTATCCCCAATCTTCTATCAAATCCCACCCCAGCTTTACTCTTGCCCCCTCCTGCTCAGCTGATGGTGGGCGTGTGTGGGTGGTACTCCGCTCACGTCAGGACCATCAAGCGACGACATCCATGAACAGCAGCAGAAGCAGCGCCGCTTTAACTTCGACAACGCCATTTCGCGCGAGCACTAACCTCACTGCTGAGCCTGGCCTGATTTCGTCTGACGAATCTCATCGTGCTACTGTAAGACTTTCAAGTGGCGTGGGAAAAACAGAAAGTGACATTTTTTTTAGCTAGTGGAGAAAGCGCGAGGAAGCCGACGGTCTCGTCAGCCAATGTGCTATATGTGGAGGCGAGATGGAATGAAGTTTAGAGTTAGCGGCTCGATTTGCGCGTATATAACTTTTTTTTTGTCGAAACTTTGTTTCAGCCCTCCGTTTGGAGGGCGCCGCCGACAAGCGGGCTCGTCGCTTTTCAGTTCTCAGCTGCTGTCTTTGTCGCGGGCGCACTTGGGTACACCGTTTAAGGGAGTGACAAAAAACAGTGTATACTGCATTAACAACGAGGTTCGAAATCGGTGTAGTCTGCTTGACTTTCGCTTATGCTAGTATTCGCCCCAGTCGATTGCAAAACCAGGAAAGGATGTAGACGCCGGTCAGGGTGAACTAACCAACGAACTTAGGGCTAATGCTTCGTTAATTTCTAAACAGGGACTGGATTGATGCTAACTTGAAATATTCTCCATGGGCCTGTCTTTCGAAATTCTTGCCAGCCTTAGTCTAATGGCGCACATCAGGATCCGTGTAGGCTAAATGCGAAACGAGGAAGGAGGAGGAGGTGAGCACCTATTATGCTGGACAAGTAGGCAATAATGCCGTGCAGTCGTTTGCCGTTTGTCAGATGAAAATTTGCAAACGGCTTTCAAACTCTGAAAAAATGATCAAAAAAATCCAATAAAAAAAAAGATTTCTCTCATCTAATATTTTTAAAGCTGACCATCAGCCAACATTTAACGTCCACGGTAGCAGTTTTTGCATTAGTTCGTAAGACGGATCACCTCATATAAATGTAAATATGCACTGGCGGGGATCGAACCCGTGCACCTACGTGTCTCCTCCAGT
>MNPL01005393.1:14062-25644 GCA_002081605.1 Tropilaelaps mercedesae
CCAGAGCCACCGAGCTCGACTTCAAACTCCATCTACGGGTTGCAAACCAATCCAATCGAAGCGGTTACATAGGTTCACTCTTCATGTTTATATATATTTTCCCGTCAGAGTTTCATTTTATCGGCTCTTCCCCGCCGGATACGAAAGGAGCAGATGTTCCAATGTGAGGTTGTGCAAGGAAGAAAATGGAAACGTGAAAATATGTCTCCTTGATTAAGTTTCGGCACACCAAGCAGGAAAAAGTGCTTGGAGCGATGGCACCCATTCACACAAGGGAAGTGCGGAAATCTGCTTCGAGCAGCGAGACGGGCGCGCTCTTGATTTTGCGGAGGTGCTGCGGTCTTATCGGCAGAAAAATTTATTTTCCCCGTCTGTGTTGTCTGAGCAGAGAAAGAAGTCGGACATCTCCAGGATGCCTCTGCCAGTGTTCGGGAGCGAAACAGGAAAAGGTGAGAAAAACCAGCTCGACACAAACGGCCGAGCCAGAGGACAACGGCCATAACCACCAACACCGTGAATATGGTCAAAGAACGAGACTGCCAGTGCGTTTAATCTCCGCCATCGGCGAGGTGGAAGGATTTCTGGTAAGACTGGCAAGCGAGAGAGAACTACAATGTCTATCTCTCTATCTTGGAAAGCGAAACAGCTAGTTTTCGTGTCTGGAATTTATTCAAAAATTCTCACAAATGGGTTTTATCGGTACCTACTCCGCATCTACAAACGCTTTGGCTGAAGTCATCGATGTTCTGAAAGGCCGTTCTTCATGAGACGAGTGCTACCAGCGAAATGTTGCCCCATATATTACGGTTTATTGCTATATACATTCGCTTCTGCGAATCTTACCGGATTGACCGCAGGATATCGCCTCCTGCTTTGATTCGCAGGAAGGTGTTGTCTGTTGTGGCGGTGTGAAAATACGCGCTCTTTTCGTTAGCGAAGAAAGTATCAGGCACCCAGATCTTGTCGGCGACCTCTGCGCCGACAATCATGGAGTCCAGATCTTTTGTGCGAGTAAACGACAGCCGCTCGTCCCGCCAGGTTTGGCGAAAGTAGAAATCCGATGTGAAATCCTGGAACACAACACAATATAAGAAACGCACAACAGAGCGTGGAGAGATTTATACGCTAGACTTTCTCTCTACCTTGCCTTTGGGGAGTACACCCGATGAACTCGGTGGTCGATGCCTACTCCCCCTCAGTGTATTGCGTCCTCTCTTTAGACCGAGGCTCATCGTCTTATTCTTACTCGCTTACAACCCTTTTCTGTCGTTTTGCCATTTTCCTAGACAAGGCCCACCAATGCGTGTATTCCTTCGCTTGGGTTTGAGCGTCTGCCTATCTGATCTTCTCCCTACCGAGCCTGACTCACAGCTTTGTACTTCACACTTTGGCTTTCGCTTTAAGGGTTGGGCCTCTCGACCCGTTCGAATACATGGATCGCTAAGAGAAACCGGAATCTGTACCGTGTTTCTCTTATTTTTCGTGTTCCTACACTTGGCGGCTCCATTGGCTGCCATTGTGTGCGACGAGTGTCGTGTCTCGTACAGTTAAACCGCCCAGTTTTGCAACATATCGACTCGATCTCAAATTTCAGTATGAAATTCGAAAACTGAAAGAAGATGTATGGAAAAAAACAACAAGCTTTTGTGTTTTACCCGATTTCAACTTTCGTTTTCAAAATACACAATCTAATTTTAGTCAAAAAGGATGCCGATCGGGGTAGTAGAAGCAACCAGGCAGACCACCTATGGATGCTGTTGTCGATAGCTTCCGCACTGCGAAGAATTTGATTACGGTTGTTGTTGCTGTTGTTGTTGTGCAATCGTCGCTGTTGTTGTTACAGGGGCAAGTATTTTCGGCTCTACTGCAGGTGTGAAGATCAAATGGAGGCTCAAAACTGCCACTATGGCGTGTGTAGTTATTTGGTTACAATATTAACAGTATCACAAACAACAGGAAAATTGACACACATGGGTCAAGCATGATGATGATGATGACCTGTGCGAGCGTCATATCTGATGCGCCAATCTACCGCCACCGATCTTCATCACCGAAGCTCAAGCGCGCCTCAGCGGGTGTAAAACTTGTTAACTTCGCCAATCAAGTCGGGTCCTTCCTAACGTAGAATAAATTCTCCTTTTTGGTCTAGCCGTATTCACGTATCTAGATGATGTAGATGACTGCAATGGTTTCTAGTAGATCTACGCTCTCAATCTAGTAAATGAATGGCATCTAATTCTACGAAATCAACGTGCAAGAAGAAAACGACGACGGCATTGTTTGTGTGCATTGAGCAACAGAGCTCGCGTTTCGTATTTAGCTGAATACGACTCATAGAAAAACAGTGCTCACGTGTTAGAGGCAAGCGACTATGGTTCAGTCTGAATCGTACTAGGTTGCATGGCCACTTACCATCTGTACCTCAGAGACTGTACTGATACTGATAATCTGCATGGTAATCCCGACGTCAACTGGTGTCCCACCGTAGTTGGGACGTACCCGCTTGTCGTACTTGCCCGACTCGAAGAACGAGCGAAGGATGTTCGAGACGTTCTGGCCTTTCATTGTGAGGCTGTAAAAGCAAAGACAGAATCTGTCCAGTCTAACAACCGAGTGCCTCTGCTGCGCCACTCGAGTGGTCCGGACATCCATTCGGACGATGCCGGTTGACTCCTTTCGTTTCTGCTAGTTAATACCGAATTAGAAAATACTGTCAGAAAATCGGAAAGCATTCGTCGTGTGGCTTCACCGCCTGCCCTAATGAGCGCTGACCCATTTCTCTCTAGGGTCCGCGCGCGTGTATGAAAATGTCGATGCTGAACAAAATGCCGCACATATGCAGCAGTGCATAACTGTGTCTGCGCGTGAAGAGTTTGTGTTTGCGGCGGAATCTTCATCGGCCTCGTGTTTATGCTCTTGTCGTGTCCAAAACGGGTGGTGTGATGGTCAACAGCGTCGATAACAGTGGCAGTTAGTTTTGTTGATGCTCGAGATTGCCTCGAGTCGTGCTCTTCTTGGTCATTCTTGCTTGAAAGTGCACCACAATATTTGCGGACGTAAATAAAGGACAATTTACGCGTCGATCGGTCTTGTTCGTGTTCATAACGAGGCTATATCACAGTGCGGGGCGCATTGTCTAATGCGTTTCGTCTGGCGTTGTTGATGTCTAAGCGCCGCTGTTTTTGGCCACCAGTAGAACAGGAGGTCTAACGGCCTACTAAGACCGAAACTGAAGAGGGAGAAGCAGAAAAACCGGACGAAAAACAACCCAAATAGTGAGCGACGGCCACATCGCGCGATCCGGACGACCGGAGATGATGGCAACGCGCTTTTCCTACCATTTGCCAACCGCCATGATGCGAACACGTATAGAAAAGCGAGGAACACACGAGAGCAGATGAGAGATAAACGCGGACAAGTATGAGGAGACATAGGGAGAGATGTTCCTGCAAGGAAAAGGGCATAACCCAACCTGAACTGACGGAGTGGTCTTAACTTCCTTGCCGGGGAAGACAGTCGACCAGGAGGTACACGGCTCCTCCATACCCGCTCACACAGACGAGCTGCCACCAACACAGTCTGAAGTGGAAAACACCAACTCTCTCCCCGACGTGCGTTTTTTACGTCCAGTTCCGCGAACAGGAGGGCCTAGGAAGACACTGGGTTTTGGTGACGTCCATGGTGGTGACAGGGGCGGCAAACGTTGTTAACGACGGCAGAGAGACGACGAACGTGCCACATCCAGCTAGCGCAAAAGGCGAAGAAGAGAAAAGCGTAGCGCCACTAGTACCGGCCCGACACAGGTCGGTGTGGTTCCCGGCTTCGAAATGTAGTTCTGGAGCTTAGGCAGACGGAAATACGCCACGGCGACGCCTCTTCTCATAGCATAGATAAAGAGTGAGTAGTAGTAGTAGTAGTAGTAGTAGTAGTAGTGGCTTTGGCGGTCGGGCCTTCGACTGTACTTTGACTAGGGGAAATTGAAAGGGGAAATGGGACCATTGGGGAAACTACATGATCTGGGCCAGGAGGGAACTGTGGGGGTGAGTAGGGCATGAAGGTGTTACAGAAGGTGCATACAAGGATAGATGTCACTTCGGGTTTCGGGGGGGCTACTCGGCTGAGTTACAGGGTACGACGGCCGACAGGGAGGCGGTAAAGGCAATGCACAACCTCGCTAGCGTCATTGCTTTGCGTGTTCTGGCAATGGATTTTCTTCGCCGGGTCGCGACGATTCAGAGCCGGAATCGCGTGGCGGATAGTGGCTGGCTCCTACTGCGGGGTCGTATCCACCATGCCTAGTAAACGCATTCGTGCTTGCTCGGAAGATGTCTTTTTCCTTCTAGCCTTGTCCCCCGTACGCCACCAAATGCGCCACTAAGTGCGGCGGTTCACATCCGCCCAATTCTTTGCTGGCTTGCGCTAACGACCACACCAACAAGATGTAGAAGACGTAGAACCAGCGCAATAGGGACGTCCGAAAGATGAGGCGCACGCGAATGGGCATAGAGTAAAAACGCCAAGGATTACCCAACACATCTGCTCAGGGGGATCTACCGTTAGCAACCACCCTCGATGCTAAGACATGGCCAAGGTCTCGCGCGGCTGAGAAATTGAAATGAAACAATGTGGAAATATTCCTCTTTTTTGTGTGTGTTTTTTTTTAAATCGGCATTGTGTTTTTAGGCAAAGTGTTTAGCTTCTGAGTTCGTGTGTATGTGCACTTATTCTAACTAGGAAAAATGTGCTGATATGATGTGCCACAAACCGACACATTAGATATCGGAAATTAGAGCAGTAAAATTCAGATCATGAGCCACCAAGTAGGGACGCAGCGATCATCAAGTGGAGTGTAACGTTACTGAAGAAGACAAACAGAGACAGTTTATAAGTGTTTTTATTTGCAGGGGCGGACAGGCTTCTAGGAAAAAGAAAAACGGTTGTCCGCGAAACACTGATCGGGGGCAGCGTTTCGTATGGTTTCCGCGTGGTCTAAGTTCGTCAAGTAGAACTTGGACCAAGTGTGCATTTGCACATCCTCCCGCAATCGAAATAAGTGTCGCAACAATGACGAACTGGACTCGGCGCCAACTCGTAGAACTCAATTGTTTATAGACGACGATCGCAAGAGTTCGGTACACTAACACTATCGTCACATTTGAAGCGTGACATTTTTGCTTAAAATCCTACTCCTGACTACAACGACATATGCAAAGCACGAAACGTATCTCGGCAAGACCTTTGTGTTGTTGACACACGAGAGGGAATTAATTCATTGAAGCGGCAACTTCAGCAGCAACTTAAGTTTAGCCCCCTGTAGCCTTGAAATCGGCTTCTAACTCGATCGACTACGACTGTGGCTTAACATCGAGTTCCTTACCAGACGACCTTGCGCAAGGTCATGGCGGACACGTGGGAGCACGTGGGATCTACATTTTATCTACGTTTGCAGTTGGAGCGTGTTCTTCTCTCTAGAGAAATTGTCGATGACGATCGCGCCTTGAAAGCCATGAGTAGATCAGCGGGTTTGTAAAATGAGCAGCTAATGACATCACAAGGACTGAACAGAAAAATTATGTCGAAGCTATTATACGTGTCGACGTTCTCATATGTATCAAATATGAACCCGTCGCGATTCATGGAAATGTCGCTTCTTCATCTAGCTTTGCAGCTACATCCATATTTCCCGTTTCTACGACAAAACGGTCGTAGAAACGGGATTCGCTAGAGATTCCCAGCAAAATAATGCCAATTGACTCGTTCACGTCACGCGTGTATTTCACGCCCACTCGGTCGTCACGCACAACAAATAAATGTCACCATTGCGTCTCATAATTAACGACTGGTATTGAGGGGCTCGTCTTTCTTGACTGGTCGGTCGCTTTCATGTGAGTTCTTACGAAAAGATGCACTTCGTTGTAAACAATCGTTATAATAAATATATGTAGATATTGTTCAAGTCGATTACTAAAGTGTTTTCGTGTATGTCACAGTGTTTTCTTAATGGCGATTGGCGTCCTTCGAAAGAAGATCTTATGAAGAACACAACTGAAAAAGCTGTTGTTCTCATGAAATCGATTTTTGCCGGTTTGAGCCATTTGACTCTTTTCTGTGTGCGGAAAAAGTCTGTGGCCGGCGACCGTCGTTGTGGATTTTTCTGTTTTGTAGTTTTCTCGCCCGCAGCGCACGGGCCTGACATATATGTCCTATATATATATATACAAACGTCTATATATATATCATCGTTGTGTGTTCCAGCACACACACACACACACAAGTGTCATAAAGACGAAAGTAGTCGCGCTACTCACCCGGGCCGTAGAGTCGTCTGTGTCGAGCTTCTCACGATCATGAGCAGCAGTGTAGCGAAGACGCTGATCCATCGCGACAGAGTGCCAGCCCTGACGCTTTTGACAAGCGTCGTCAGCTGCATCGTGGATTGCGTCCGCGACTGGGAAAGTGTCTGGTGTGATGACCAAGTCGAGCCGTATGCGGCTGCTGTCTGAGTAGTAGAAGAGATGGTGACTAGCACCTGGATGGTTATTGGCTCAAGTTGCAACTCAAGTTGAGTCGTAGTTGATTCTGAGCCAAGCGTTTTGAGGTAAGGCGCCCCGGACACATCGAAGGGTTCGTTTGGCTACGGGTTTTTGCTCGCTGATGCCTACGCGGCCGTCGTCTGGGTCTCAGGCAGGCCGGCCGGCAGTCAGCAGTGCGGCCTGATTGTTGTTGTTATTATTTAGGAAGTTGCAGAGTCTCGTACAAAAATAAGCACACAGAAGTACTCAGAAGTAGTTACTAATCGTGTGTGTGTGTGTGTGTGTGTGTGTGTGTGTGTAAGAGTGTCTCTATCTCTCTCTCTCCCTCGCTAGCGCTCTGTCTCTCGCTTTCGTTTACGAAGTTTCTATGATACACTGGCCTAGTCTTAGTGTCCTGCGTTGACTAGTAGCTATGGCCTAGAGTGAACTATGTACAAACGAGATGTGAGTTAATAGGCCGAGTTTGGGGGCCTGTCTTCCCCTCCTTGTTTTTCTGCCGCTGCCAGTCGCGGGACCAGCTGAGCGACCCGGATTCGTCGTGACTGAGGCCGAGGACTGACGCGCGGTCTTCGTACGGCCCAACTTCTCGTGCATTCGTGGACCGGCGTAGTAGCGTTCCGGGGGCCGCACCAGCCGCCGTAACAGCTGCTGGAGGAACCCTGGTACTTCAAGCAGGCACTTGGGCGCTTACACTTGGACGCGCAGAGGCTCCGAGAGCACAGCTCGCGCCCCTTAACCCCCGGGCCGAAGCCTCTGGTGTCACCTGGTCAATCAAAATTCACTTCCAGTCCAGTCGGACGTTCTCGTGTAGACGGAGCCGATTGCGTGGGTATAGCAACTGTAGTTGTAGATGGATGGCTCGCAGTCACTGACTGCTCAACGACGACGTGAAGACGCGTCCAGCGACGTTGGTCATCGCGACGGTTTGTTCCAGTAGACGAAGCGTTGTTAGTGTAGTCGGGATTCCAGTGGCAGAGGTGTGTGTGTGTGTGTGTGTGTGTGTGTGGCCTTCCTTTGCTTGAGGTAGGTGGTGACGGTTGGTTGAGTCAAACAAACAAACAAACCGAGAGAGTCTACGCCTAGGCTAATGGTACTTAGCTAACGTCCAGCTTGCAGCAGTAGAGAGACTGAATTGCATGCAATTGTTCTGTCCCATTGAAGATCGTCTCGCACACACGCGCGGGGGCGTCGTTGCAGGACCGGGCCGGACCGATCCGCTCGGGAACAGGACCGAGGGCCGACCCCGTGACAGGACGCTGCGTCCTCCGCTAATCGAGTGACGACGAATAATCGATTTGTGCCACCTCGATCTCGGATGCGCTCTCGGATTGCTGACCTACGACGACGACGTCAGAGCTCAATCCGGGGACGGAGTCCGTGCCTAGCAGGCATCTTCGCAGACGACGACGCTCTCCATCGTCGAAATGTGATGCGTCGAAAACTTGCGGACTTGTGCTGCTCTTCGATCCGGCGAAAACGCTGCTCGAGATTTTTTTCGTCTTCTGATCCGTTTCTGCAAGCTGGAACAGGCTGGCTGTTTCTTCTGTCACTGAAGGCCAAAATGTTTGCTGCTGCTGCTGCTGCTTTTACAGAAATTTTCTTTGAGTTTTTTCTTCAGTATTTTTTGTACTACGATATTGTATAGGCCCTCACCGTTTGTGGCAGCGGGGGCCGTTCCTCTTCTTCGGCTGCGAATGGCTCGTCTAAACTGGTCTGCAGTAGAACTAATGTTTAGGGACTGGTTAGTTAATAATATAGTGTTTATTGTGTTGTTATTGCTGCTGCTGCTGCTAGTAATGGCGGCCGTAACGATGACGGTAGCAGTAATTGTTGCTAAAAGCAATAGCAGGCCCTGCTGCTGATAGATTTCGTCGACGAGACTTATTTGTTGAGACTGCTAAGTGTGCTATCGTCCAGAAATGTCGCCTTTCCTGTCACGATTTCGTTGTGCTTAGCTGATTCGTTTGTTTTTAGGACTCTTAATAACGGATTGGCTCCTGGCTGAATTCCTGTTTCAGGTTGTGTCACTCGTAGCTGTAGCCGATTTTCTAATTCTTCTCTCCTACTTTGTGTGTGTGTGTGTGTGTGTGGTGATTTTTTGCGCTATAAATTCTGGTGCGGTTTGTTCCTTAGCGTCCCGTTATCGGTGTCTCCTAGATCCTGCTCTTGCTCGTGGTAAGCGCGTCGTTTTGCGTCGCGATCTGCTCTTGAAATATTCGAATATTGCCTCTGCGTTTTGCTGCTGCTGCTGCTGATGCCGTTTCTAAATAGCGGTTGCTACGGATTATGAAACGGCGTCTTTGTAGTTCTAGTGTTTGCTGTTCAGACGCCTATCGGAGGTGTACACCGTTGGAGCATTACCCCCTCAAACGCTTGCTAGAGGTCGGGGCTTCCTAAACTCGTAGGTCACGCTAGCCGTAGAATAGATCGTGTACACGCCGAGATCCTGTAATAAATAAAGCCTGATGATGATGCCTTTTCCTTCCGCTGGCCTGATTCAATCAATGCGTGCCCCGAGAGAGAGAGGCTTTTCGGTGGTGGCTGATCGGCCACGTTTTTCTATTCGTTATTGTTCGTGTTGATCTGCGCGTGCGTCGCTGTTTCTTCGGCTAGTTGAACAACTATGGCTTGCTCACTACGAACACGCTCCCCGCGCTTGATGCGCGGCTCGTTCCTGTCCAGCTGCTGATATATCTCGTAAGTTGTCGACCGTCTCGTCAGCAGCTGCTCTGGCACGTAGTGTGTGTGTGTGTGTGTGTGTGTGTTATTAGTTAGCTAAGTGGTACGAGCTGAATTGTCGAAACAAAAGGTGACACGAAAGGTGAGCGGGGGGCAGCGTTTGGCCGTCCAACAGCTGCTCCGCTTTACGGCTGGCGTTCTAAGCGCTAGGACTTGCTCAATAGAAATAGCCTCTAGTCGATGATTAGACAACAACAACAACAATCATCATCGTCATCATCATCATCATCATCATTATAGCGGTGTGACCTAGCGCACTGTGAATAGAACCTGCTAGAACGAGCACGCGAAGTTCGACGACTCGGTTCCACTAGTTAATATAGCAATGTAATTAATACTCGCCTCTGTTACGAAAGCAACAATCTCTCTTTTTCTCTCTCTTCTTACTCTGAGATATAAATGGATCGGTAGTTGAGTTTCTCTTCCTTGTTCCGATCGTCTGTTTCTCACGTTATCCGCCGCCTTCTTCCTTTCTCTCGTCTTTCTTCATTTACACTCGCTCTCTCTCTCTCTCTCTCTCTCTCTCGCTCTCGTACGATATAACGTCGTCGTAGTAGTAGTAGTAGTAGTAGTGGTAGTATTAGTAGTAGTAGTAGTAGTAGTAATATGCTTTGTAGTAGTGTAATATTAATCTTAGTAGTAATTGGGGCTGATTGGGCGTTCTCTGCTATCTCGCGACCTGCTTGGTCTCGTTGGCTGTGGTCAGGCCAGTGCGGTGTTGTTGCTTGTCGTGGCCGTTGTTGTTGCTGGTGTTGTTGTTGTTGTTGCCGGTGTTGTTGTTGTTGTTGTTGCTGGTGTTGTTGTCGTCGTGTCCTGTCGGTGCACTCCCGTTGTGGAAATATGGAGAACAATTGGATTCCGTAGTAGTGTTCGGTGTCGAATCTCAGGTTGTTGGCATTTACGTCAAGTGTGGCGTTGCGTGAAGAAGAACTTCAGATCAGGACTTGTCGTGGTTTGCAAGTTCGTTTTGTTAGGTTGATGATAACGTAGGAAAACCTTCGTTCATTCGAACGGTCGGGGAGTCAGTCATTGAGAGATGTTCCTCAGGTCGACCAGAGGATGACGAACCGATTCGACTTCAGGGAAGACTCAATGAAGAGCGAAGCGGTCAAGGTGGCAATAGTAGCCGTGGACACGGTGAGAGGGTTTCCGAAATCGAATACTGGACTTGTCTTTGTTGCTTGTTAGCTGGCTGGTTTGTTGTTGGTTGGCTGGTTTGTTGTTGGCTGGCTTGTTGCCTGATGTTGGTCTTGTTGCGGGTTGGATCGTAGACCGACGCTGGTGAAAGCTGTTAGGTTTGGATTCAAGTGGGTATTCTTTGTTCTGGCGCTGGCTGTTCTCAGAAATGCGAATAATGGTCTTCGTCCGTTGTTGTGGCGGTTCTTCAGTTTGTTTCAGGCTTTGAAGCTCGAGCAGAAGTTTCAGCTCGAGCGCTGATGCTATCGCGTTGGGTAGAAGAGGATCAGGTAAGCGTTCTCTTCAGATTGTGGCGTTCCAGTCTGGTGATTTTTTACTGATGTTCAGGGGCTACGTATTTTCGTCTGTCGTGTCTTAATCGTCTCGATGCTCTTTGCCTGCCTGTTATCTGCTTCTCTGTTGATCTGGCTTACGAATGATTGTAAACATTAGTCATAATCAGAAAATAACGGTCTGCGCACGCTAAATACCCTAAACGTATAGATATCGAGTACTCGATTCGAGCAAACACTTGTTTTGGCTTGTTCGATTGGATGTTCGTTCACGTTTTGTCGAGATTAACTGGTGACGTGGCTTACGCTTGGTTGCTCGTTGTGACGGTCACGAAATTCAAGCTGAATATCCTGTCTTGTGTTATTCGTTGGCTATGAGTCAAATCATCTAATTTGCGTGTTCTCTTTCTTCCCTTTGAATTTCTGTTAGCGGCTAGCGACTCGCTGTGCGCTGCTGCGATTTGTCACTTTGTATGTTGCGAAGGTGATTATTGTTATGTAATTACTATGTTGTTGTTGTTGTTGTTGTTCCTGTTTCCTGCTTCGATGCTGCTGCTGCTGCTGCTGCTGTTGGGCAATGACAATATCAGCGAAGGTGCTCGAGGGCTCGCTCAGGTAATGTAGTTTTTTCTATTAGTGCTGAATTTGCTTAGTTGACTTCTTGCTGTTGAATATTTGCTTGATCAGGATAGTTTAGCTGGTCGTACTTAATACGGGGGAGTTCCTGCGGGTATTGGACTTGTTTCTTGTTATACTTCTCCTGCTGCTAGTCTTTGTTCTTAATTCCGTTGTGATTGCAGTTCTTATATATATATATATATATATATATATATATATATAT
>MNPL01005399.1:0-30038 GCA_002081605.1 Tropilaelaps mercedesae
GTATATATATATATATATATATATATATATATATATAAGTATGAATAACAGTATATATATATATATATATGTGTGTGTATGTATACAATGGTTATAAACTAGTTATTCATCAGACACTCAATGTGTGTTCAATTGTCGAACAATCTGTCCACAGCGGTTTCGACATCTTTTTCTCACGAGTGCTATTCGAATCGTATTAGATACTTCCGCGAAAATACCTTTACGACTTTTTCTACTCGGCGACGTACAAGTGTTGATGTTCAGTGCGATGTCAACTCAATCTCTGTATAGACGGAACTCTGCACGGTGTCATCTTTTTCCGATAACGACAGCGACCCAAGGATGCGACATCATTTCCGCTTGGAAAACGAAAAGGTACCTATAATACTTCCTCCTCAGAACTGCCCGAAAGCAGTGTAAACCTATTTGAAAATTGAAATAGAAAAACTCACCTCTCCCAACCATCCAAGATGTCGTCAAAAAGATCTTCGTTTGCTGACGGCAGCGGCAAAATCCACATCGCTATAACATGGCCACTACGGCACCGCGCTTGTTTCATGTCCAGTGAATGTGAGTGACGGCTGCAGCTACTGCTACTGTTAAATTCAGTGTAAAGCTGTGTTGTTAATATGGTCCGCCCATTGCATGTAGCATCCGAGCAACTGGGTGAGGCGACCGCACCTTCGATGAGAGGGCTAAGCTTGCAATAGGACAATATCCTTGCAAAATCAGTCTTGATTTACTGTACGCTGAAAACAAGCTCCAAACAAAATGCGAAGAGACAGTGTTTTCTGATAACGGTCCCGTCTTCGAAGGTCTGACTAACCGTTATCAGTTATCGGCTGTCAATACATTCTCAATCGTGACTTCAATGTATCAGCAATTACTCGTTGTTTGCAGTGGCTATATTTGTCGCAATAAGGCTAAACACACATTTGTATTTTAATTCAGGTTTTTCTTGTTTTCATTAGCAATTATTACTCGTTTTGTTAATTAAAAAAAAATTCTGCTTTTAATTCCGGAACCTTTCTCATAGTTTGGATTTCTTATCTCACTCAAAAATATAGCTACTTAACGAAAGCACTACAATGTCGCAGCGGTACATCAGCTTCTTCTGCCCCTTCTTTGTAGTTCTAGACCAGTGAGTTTTCGCTGTTGCCACCTAGGAAGATGATACGAACGGAGTTGTATAACGACTAAATGAAGCTCTTGCGTAATAGCAGCTGAGCTACGTACGCACAGTGGCATGATTGTGTAAACCATTCGTTTTCTGTATTCCGCTGCCGTTTGATTGCAAAAGCTGCAATAGTGAATCGCAACCAATGGGTTAACGGCAGCGTTACGCAATCGAATTAGTTCACTCAAGCGTCCTGACTGTTCGTCTGTTTGAAAGAGGTGTTTCCCAACACTTATACGCTTTAAAAAACAAACCTAATACATTGACGTAACTTACGACTTTTTTCACAGAGAAAAAATCCGAAAAAATACGCTTGCCCTCTTCACACAATTTCGAATATTTTCCATGCGAACTAATTAAGCGAGTGATGTCATCCGACTGTTACCGGCCGTTTAGTCAACAACCCATTCCTATAACTGTGCAACAGGAAAACAGAAACACGGGGAACGTTGTTGATACCATCGAAAAAATATAGAAGTTTGTACGAATTAGTTTTTGCCTCCTGCCGTTGATAAAATGACTGTGACTGGAGCTAGAATTTCATATTTTTTATCGGCGGCTCATTCCTAGGTAAACGGAACGGCGACTAGACATCCGAAAGGAGTATAACTTTCGTTCAATGCAGAACGTGGCTTATTGAGATTATATTGGTACGACAAATATGAACAGCTGCTGTATTCGTACCTAGTTTAAAACCAATATGGTGACACCTTCGAAGGTATCATGCAAGTTGTTGGGAGTTGAAACAACTGGAGGCAATCCTATTGAAAATGGGAACAGCCATTAGAACATTCAGTTTTTTGGAAAGTGCAGGTTTTTTTACACTATCACCGTACCAACAGAAAACAGGAAATAGCACGTGGGCGTGCGAGAACAATCGGCTTAATTGCACATTACATAACTAAGTATACTGTTATTTTGGACAATAACTGAGAAAGAGCAGTATTTAATGCTAACTTTCTTTCAAGTATTGAAGCAGTCGATGGTTCCACCCATTTTAATAATCTCTGCTTAGACAGCTTTTGTGCTGCAGACTCGTATCGCTCTGAAAACTCAAACGGAGAAAGTAAGGTACTACTCGACCTCGCGTTCATTTTTGTTACTCATAAAGTCTTGCGAGTTCCTGAATCGGTAGTAATCCTATATGGGTTAGGGCGAAGGTCTGCTGAATACGGTGGATGCTCAATCAAATCCCACTTAAGCTCCCGGATTTTCTTATCGTCTTTAAACTCACGTATGGCCTTACCTCGTCGTCGTCCTTCCCCACTACAACACGACATCCTCTGTATTGACCAAGGTGGGACGCTTTTCCATAATCTTCTCATTCGATCTCTGTGACCGCTGACAATTGTAATCCACGCCGAACCTTCAGTTTAGCGCAAGAACCATGGGACACAATGGATGACGCCTTTAGCACGGCGTGAGCCAGTGGCATCGTTTTCATCGGAGGGCTGAGCGCTCCTTGCGCAAGCTGTTCTGGCCGGCATCTTCATTACCTATGTACGATGGTATCGTAAACATTGATGCACCATGCAGGGCAATGGGTCTTGTCCTTTGTTATTGAACAGACGCTGGATTGAGTACGCACCCAACAGGGTCCCCTTTAAAGAACCTGAGGGCTAGCTATGAGCTTGAATAGTGAGGTGAACGGCAATCGAGACAAAGTGGCCATTTAGCGTTACCGAAACTATTGCGCGATTCTACTACGGATCTGGCTTAATCACAAACCTATATTTTTACCACAGTGGTGTACCGATACCGTGCACCAGGATCTCAATACTTTCTATGGAAAAACAAAACAGACATTTCCTTCCAGCCACATGCGTTATCGATTCGTACGAACAGCTCCTGGGCACTGCGACTTGCAAAGCTGAATATTCGGACAGACATTTTCGCTTCTCCACGCATGAGTAATACCTTGTTGGGAGCAAATAGCGGCTGAGGGTAGATCGCTTGGTCTAGATCAATATACAATATGAACATTAACATGATAGTGTGTCCTTATCCGGCCGGCGTCACGAGTGGCACCAGCCTTTTTGCTTGAACAGGTCCTTCTCTTTGAGATACGATTCCCTCGTGAAGCACACGCAAACAGGTGCGCCATATTTCGAGCGTGAAAACAGCAGAAGAACGAAGCTCAACGTTCATTCGTACGCTGGCTCCGATATTGTCAACATTTGTCAATGAGATGAGCAATGAGGCATTATGCCCTGACATCGAGCTTCAGCGCAGTTGTCGTTAAATGGAGCCAAATGGCACCATGGACCAAATGGAGCCATATTTGCGCCCTTGCTGCCGTACACCTATGCGTACGTTGCATTTTCCCTCTTCAAAAAACGAACGCATGTGGATGTACGAAGTAGCGTAGGCTGCATTGCTTTTATTTTCGCATTCGTCCTTATTGTAGTACCTTCTCTTAGTCTTTCTACCTTTGCACCGGTTCTCGGGAACGAATGAAAAATCGATTAAGCTTCTTCTCCTATCCGCGCGCCCTTTGATAGATTGAAATCGAACCGCCGTTCATTGTGCTTAGCTCAAGGCGGGCGAGTCTTTCTGTTCAGGGAACAATCGACAAAAGGGACCAGTCGCCGTCTCAACCAAGTACAACAGGCAACCCTAACAACATCCAAGAAAGCCAAAAGGTGATCTATGCGTCTGCGCACGACTTAACGATTGTAGAACAACGACGAGCTTGAATACAGAGAAATTCCATATATTTTCATGAGGACAATGCTCTCGTGTGCGTTAACCTCGTTGTTTAAACCGTTTTCTCTACGTAGATAGCTAATTTGGCGCATTTTTTTTCCAGTTAGTACTTAAGACGTACAAAAAAGCACGCACTAAATGTTCAAGGTTTCTGATAACCTAAATTAACGCGAGCGGGGAAGTTGAGCCAAGAAATATGGACTCTAACATAAGGACACACACAAACACAGTCTTTGAGAAATTACGCTGTTATACAATGTCCATGAGAGCCTACGGTGTCAAAAATCCTGCGGCTTACCCCCGTAGTCGACCATTTCATACGACCATCCAAAACGATTAGCTAAATTTATTTGAGCTTTGCCCAACGGGTCTATATGATAACATGGTAATGACAAGTACCTCGGACACAGCGACATGCCGGTATATCAAACCGTCAATCTGATACTCCTGCTTGCGTAATAACCCGAACCCCACAGATTCCACCTTTGCCACCCAAATTACGTTACCATAGAATCTATCACCTAATTTTTTTTAGGCTGACCGTAAGCCAACATTTAACGTCCACGGTAGCGCTTTCTTCATTACTTCGTAAGATCGACTCCATAAATAATGTAAATGTGCGACGGCGGGGGTCGAACCCGTGCACCTACGTGTGCAAAGCGCACGCACATGCGCCAAGCCACTGAGCTCGACAGAATCTAGCACCTAGTACACATTTACTTTCTATATGAAGTAAACACCAATATACCACCCGCTCAGCCCGAAGCGATTTAGAACCGTTCCGGAAAGTCGGTTGATATTCGCACGGTGACCGCGAGGTGGAATTGATCTAGAAAGAGGACAATATCTCATCTATGATGGAGTCTGTCCTTAGCGATCTTTTGTCTTGGTTTTACTTCATCATCTCTTCATCGATTACAGTTCGCACAACGACCTGACGTTCCGTAGCGTTCTCTACATTTCATCCAACCTTTTATCCCGTATTCCCTTTCCAAGCGCCGACGCTCAGTCGCTCGTCAGCGACCGGCGAGCTCAAAGCACGCACAGCTGAGAGAGACTGACCGAACAGGGCAACGTACAGATCTGGACGCCGCCGATGAAATGTCTGATATGTTAAAGCAGCAGAACGACCGACCCGACAGTGTCCGGTGACGCCGTCGCTCGGTTGTCAGCCAACGCGACAGAAGCTGCTGCAACGTCGGCTCAAATACGCAATTCAATTTTCCCGGGAAGCCGGATGATGATAGGCAAACACCTGCACAGCGGTAAACAGCCGAGTGGCTCGCTTTTGTTGCTTCCAGCATCATCATCGATATTGGGCATTGTCGCGCGTCTATTCCGGTCAAGGCGAACACGTTAACAGATTCCACTGCTCGCTTCGTTCGCTGGTGAAATGCAGAGATAGCATCCACTCAGTCGTCGCCTATGGGCGACTGCATGTCAGGCAGATCTTTGCGATTTACAATTCAGCCTGTTCTGTCCTGGAAAGGCGCGACGGTTCCAATATTGGATTTAGCCATATTAGAGCATCATCACGAGTTTTTGTATTACCACAGCTCAGCAGCACATAGAACATCGGCGCGTCTGTCTGGCGAAGCTGTATTTCATAGCAGAGTGTTTTCCCTGAATTGAATGGCTAAGCCCGTGTGAGACTATTTCGTGCTAAATTCGCCAAGGTCGAGGCGCGTGTGCGGTTTGTTTGGCTTCGATTGATAATCATTTAATAGGCAACCCGGACGCGTTCACTTTTCTACGCTAACCAGCATTGACGTCGTTCAAAGGCGGGCCAGGCCTACGTCGAATGCGGTGAAATGAACGCGTATTCATTCATGCGGATGTCCTGTCTGACCGGAATGCGTTTCTAACAAGCAGCTCGTCCGAGAGCCATCATCGCATCGTCACAAACGCGGACTCAGCATCGACCTCTACCTAAGGTAGACGTCGGTTGTCCGACGGTGGACTGGTTCGGGTGCCTGCACGCTCATGACGAACCAGACGGAATCACTCGATCCAGCATCTAAACAGACCCATCGATAGATAGATGTGGTTATTTTTGCGGCGACAGGCCATATTGTTCTCTGCGTTCGTGCAGTTTAGGTTTTGTAGTTCGGTGTACACCGCACGCTATCCGCCTCAATGCTGCCGTACACCTATTTGTAGGCTCTAATAGTGGGACACTTTTGTAGCTGATTCGTAAACGTTAGGCACCGTGTGGCCTACGATAGGGACTATCTCCCTTTGAAGCTAATTTGTCGATATCCAATTTGACTAGACTATCTGGCGAATATATGACAGCACAGTGGTTTGGAAGAGTACCTACAAAACATAGCAGAAGCGACATTTCTCCGCCGCATGTGAGCCTACATAGGCCACCGTGAAATAAGAGGTAAACATGAGGTAAATCAAGGTAAATAAAACTCGCCGCTATATAACCTGTTAAAAGATAGTAGCAATTAGATGATCGTTAAAAACGGTTTATTTTACGGTCCGTATGGCTATTGTGATTTCGCTATGCAGTGATAGCCCTCGTCATGTGATTTTCATTCTTAACTTTTGTCAGTCTGGTTTTACTGCTTCGCCTGGAAAATAAGTAGTTTTCATGTTATTGAAGAAAGCTTGCTTAGAAATTAGCTAAATTGGTTGAAATGGTGGGAGCTGTCGCTATGGCTGCAACAAATATTTAACTGAATGCGAGTGCCCAAACATTCAGTTTTGCTCCTCGTTCGTTAGTTTTAAGCATAATGTCGAAAACGAAGTAAAACTGAAAAAAGTTGGCAGCAATTATGTGACTATCCCATCACATATACGTCTACATTGTACTGTTAATTGACAATGAAATGTATACAAGTGAATCTTGAATGTCTCAGAAGCTTTTTACTATTCAAACATTCGCGCCTCGCTGATTTTCTGTCGTTTTGTCCGCATTGGCTGATTGCTGAAACCCGATTGAAGGCCTGGTCGGCCCTCGAGCCGAGCCTGTTTGCGTTTACTGTAATTTTCTGTGCCACGAGGATGGGGTCTTGCTCGTTAAAGAGTTACATTAAATCCCTCGCGTAACACTGTTCGTCCTGAATAAACAAAATTCCCGAGATTAGAGGCAGCGACGAATCAACGGAAAAAGAATAACAGGAATATAAAAACCGGCTAATTGTCCTTCGATATGCGTATTTATTATTCTTGTATTAAATAACAGATTCAACAAAACTCTTGCTCCAAACAAAAGTGCTATTTTCTCTCGCCGTTTATTGACCATCTTACAATGGGTCAGCTACAAAAACTCTCGCTGACTTTTTGTTTACGTTACGTGAGATTTTTCCACGCCGTATATCATGCCTTGACATCTATCGGTGAAATATCGTCCGGTAAAGTGAAAACCACAGTTTAATACACAGCTCGAACGATATTTTTCGCCTGCCCGTGTGCCCTTTCGTTTCTGTATCGTTATCTAATAACGTAGCTAACTACATATCTAGTATAGTTATAACTGAATGATGCTGCTATTCGATTTAGGGTTCGCGGGCCCTCGAGTCGGTTCCGTTCATTCCAATTCAACGGCGCCCTACGGCGAGAGAAACGGGGTTCAGTGGAATCGTTCATTAGGCCACGGAGAGGCCCACTGAACGCTAATGGGGTAAGAGTAGGGAGGGAAGAGGAGAAGAGCAGTCCTGCGGCGGCATCACCCGAACAATTCGATCGTTTCACTTCGCCGTCTGATCACTTTCCGATCGCGTTCGCGGTTCACCGGATTTCCTGATGTCCAGCAGCAACGTCGATTTCCAACGACCCCCATCCTCCCCCTGCCTCCTGTCAGTCGGGCACGCTCTTCACTCAGCCATCGGGAGCGCACACAAGCTAGCATACACACACTGGCGCGTGCCTAAACACACACACACACACACACACACAATCACACGCTAGCACGCACAGAAACCCACCGATACTACGAAGCGCCGTGTGGAGCCTATTCAGGAACGGAGGTCAGAAACATAGGAAATGGCTAAGTGCGATGAGTGTCAATGGTACACTCGTACTATGCCATGCCTATATTGAGTTAGTCGGGCGTCGGCATTTCGGTGCAGCCTGGCCGATGGCCGCTTGCGCATTGCCAGCTCCCGCCCTTGGTTTCTCTAGCCCTGTCCCCCCTGGCGCGCTTGCTTTTCCCGCCTTTACGGCACGGCACGGAAACGGAGCTGAAGAAAACAGCACTGGTCTTCGAAGCCGTTTCGAAGACTCGCTGCTGAGTTCGCCACGGTCGCAGAATGCCAATGTGCAGCAGGACAGCCAGACCTAAAAGCGGACGCATGTGCAGGGACGCCTTGGCCCTAACTTGATAAGCCTTTCCATATATAACCGGCTGTTATTTTATCACGCTATGGTAATGAATGGAGCTGGCCTTGCATTCTTCACCCTCGGGCGTCGCACGATGTAGTACTTATAAAGCCAGTAGCAAACTGTACGAAGGCGGCCGACTCCTGCTATGGGCCTGTTGCTTGCAGTTCCCCAGGATTACTTCAGGAGGCCTTGTTATGGTTGATGGTGGTCTAGGCCGGGATGGTGATCATGTACACGTAGACTGAGTGAGCATGTTGGCATGAGGAAGCTGGCGTGGTTCCTTTAGAAAGCGCACGAGGAGGGTATAGAGCTGGTGCACAGTGTCGAGAAGGATTCTTGGAGAGAAACTTGACGATATCCTGAATAAGGGTGAGAAAAAGTAACATGTCTGAGGGACGGAGGGAAGCGAACAGTTGAACAGGGTGAACGATGTAGAAAACCATGCTTTGGCGTGTCACGATGACGAAAAGCTTGCGCCTCGACCTTTTAGCGAAATTGCACTGCGGAACGAAATCAATTGCGAGAAAGGAACTACACAATAGGACAGGCGTAGGGGAGAAAACTCACAATAATTAAAGGAAAAACTCGGCTGACTTCGCACGCATAAGCTTCGTTGTATGAGCAAGGCGAAAATGGGCGAATAATACGTATTTATTTTATACTAGTGCAATGTAAACATGCTAATGGTACGTTATCTATGCCTAGGCTGTTCATATTTATCGGTCGGCGAGCAAGACCTTCAGCCAAATTGGCTGTGCTCAACGCGTAGGTCATACAGCTGTAACTATTTATCTGAACATCCTATAGAGAATGAGAACGATCTGCCAACGATCCACAATCGATCTCATGTATTTGTTAACACGTCATTTCCTATTAGTCCTCGTTCGAGTCATTTCCTATGAGTCCTAATCACTAGCTTTTATTGAAGTTGGGAGAATCAAGATTAATTAATAGAGTACGGACCCTGCGTCTCAGATAAAGCTACGTTGTCCTCCTCTGACGAAGCCCCACGCCGACAACTCCAAGGTCACCACTGATCCAGTCTTCAGCTATCAATTCGGTAACTTTTCTCTCCTACGATTATGGTTCTTTGTTCCCCAGATAAATATCATTATGCTCGACCTGCACATCACTGCTTGCACTGAAGGCGCAGAGGTCCAGTTTCGAAGAAAGCTAGATAAAACTAGCCCATACACAGCTCTACCCACATGAGACCGACGTTGGCTTCGTAACTTTGCAAAGGTAGCGTTTACATTAGTAGGAAGAACTGTCCCACGGCGAAATACAACAATCTCATTCGCTTCAGCTCCCATTGCAAATCCTTGCAAGACATTAGCTATGCTGACGTCGTACGTCAAAAGTGGAGTGGCCAATTTCCTGTGTCTGTCTGCTCCGTGACGAGTTAACCTTGAGATGAAAAATGAGCTGATTAGCCTCTTGCGAGTCGATGTTAAAGGAAAGAGACGGCCTCTGTCCAACGATCGGTTTTGTTTCGGACATTTACTTGAATTCGTTAATAAACTAATATTGAATGAGGTAGCTTGCGCCCATCTGTAAGGACGTAAGAAGCGATTCTTTCATATCGCATGGCGCAGGCCTGGATTTACACCGGTGACCTTCGTAGAGGTGACAGATGTGCTAACAGGAAACGAAATGCGGAGTACGCCGACGATCAGTGCGACGTTACAGCAAACGTTTTTTGTTTTCAAATAGATGCCGATTGAAACTTCGTACCCGTTGTCTTGCTCTTCGGAAGGAGTCGCACGGGGATGGGACTCCCTTGTTAAGCGTCGACGGTTTGTCACAGCCAATATTTGTATGTGTGCGTGTGCGTTCGAATGTTTGCGCCGACAGGCTGAACTCAGCGAAAGATGTTGCTCTGGTCCTCTCTCGAGAAGATAGGTCACGCTCCGCCACGGCTGAACCGTTGGTGCCGCTGGTTGTGCGGTTGCTGGTCTCGGCCTGACTCGATTGGGCACGCCGTTATAGATCACAGAAGCAGCAGTGATCGATTGTCACGTCTACGGACGTCCGGTGAAACAACGTCATCGCGCCATTTTTATTCTAGTTTGTTTCAGCCAGTACGACCAGTGCCAGTGTCACGCGCATACTGACGGATGCACCCACATGACCTGCCGGTGGTGATCCAGCGTCTTGTGCTTAGTGCACTCGATTACTGCTCGACTCAGAGAAGAGAACTAGCGTTTCGAAGAGGGGGCGCGCCTTTTGCAGAAATAGTAGTGCCTTGTCACGAATTAGTGCGGAAACACACAGCCACTACCAATCTCTCTACGTTTTGCTAAGTGCATATACGTCGCACTATTAACACACATCGATGCAGTTAAGGTTTTATTAGGTGCATGCAAATATCGTACAAACCTCTGACGTGCTGCTAACTTCCGTAGTTGTTCTGCCATTAGGAGATAATTTGTCTGGCTAATTATGTCCTACTGTGTATGGCATCGTTCAGGTAGTTGGATTGCAGCTTTAACTATGGTTGCAGGTTCGACGCTCAGGTTCATCGACAGGTTCATCAGCTAGAACGATTCCGACGATCCGAGACAACCAGGTTGAATTATTCCGTACGATGTGGTTCTGAAGTGAGTTCCTGTTATAAGGGTTGAGCTTGCCTCAGCCTTACTTGCTTCATTTCTACAACAGATTTATTCAGGTCGATGCACCCTGTGTTTTTCTGTATTGTAGCAATGCAATTATACTCTGCATTCAGTCGTATGGTCCACGGCCAGTAGTAAGCTAAACCTATACCCTAGTCAAAGTCCAATAAATAGACAGCTGACATCCGGACCAACAAAGTTACAGGTTCGTTTTTTTAAGTTTCACTTGAAAAGAGTACCTTTTTGATCTTGATGATAAATTGCATACGAGTTTTTTCATAGTTTTCTTTCAGTGCTCCGACGGACGACAAGCAATCTATCCTCATGGAATATTACAAACAAAAAAACGCAATGCACCAGCTATCCGTGCCTGCCGCGGAGTGGCTGGCGTATGATAGAAACTCTGAACGCAACCGTTTTTCCCAATTTGCTTGTAAGAACAACTACAATCTGTCAAGTCGTATCAGAGTCTGGAGTTGCCCCCTCCCCACTCCTTCCGCTCCATCTGAAAGAACTAAACTGAAACTCGCTGGAAAGCAAGTTTTGTACGTTTGTGCTATGCCTCATGCATCCTGTTTATAGATGATGCCTGCAATACACTCTATCAACAAGCATTACCTGAGCCAAACCCACACCGCCGGTCCCTGAGGATTCTGGAAGATGGGTGTCACTGTGCCCACTCGAACTCCTAGAAGGTTCTTGGGCACGCCCGTAGGGACATCTTGCTACCGGCAATCCCCTGAACCTTCATGCCCCTCCCTAGGTCTTCAGTGAAAGTACGCAACATGTGGGTTGTTCACCGTGCGGAGTGCAACCGACGCCGAGGGTGTGGGAAGGGCCAGGCGAGAAGGGCGCGCATGCCGTTGTTCTGGCGGCAACGATAACGTCGCTGCTCGACTTCGGTCGTGTTTAAAGTAACACTTCCCCGATTGGGGAAAAGGGTCGGAGAAGGCTGTGGGGCTGTGGGATTTGTTCCACCAAAGAAGTGAGAGAGAACGCTGTCCCCTGGGAAACTGCTCCCTAACGGCGGACCTTCCGTAACTTCGGAAGACGCTGGCGCGTGCCGCAGTTCTGCGGTGCAGTCGCGAGAGGTCAGTTTCTACCGGGCTCGTTGTAAGCCTATGAATTTCAGACTGGCAGTGCATCTACGAGGCGTACGAGTCTATTCGTAGTTGACGTGCAAAATTTTTCTGGTCTCGATGTATCCTTTAAGAATCGCATAGCGGCACGAAACATCCCCTGTCGTATCTAACCCCGAATGAGATGTTCAAACGCTGCTCGATAACCGGTCCTCGAGCAATACATTTGTCTCGAGCTATTTTCTCACGAGTCCCCATTCTTCGGCACATGCGCACAACCTTCAACGGTAAGGGGGGGTTCTCGTTAGATTCACCAAATGTGACAAGAGGATCGCGCTCATTCAGGCGTCGCTAAAGCCCTGCATGGAAACCTTTGCATACAACTCGCGTGGGGCGCGGAAAGGCGGCCGCTTTCCCGATCGCTAGATAGCGTCGAGATACGATGATGCGTCTAGAAAGCTTCTATGCAAGCAACTTGTCTCGTTCCGTGCACTGCGCAGGCGTCACGAAGCGAGGCGGAACTCCTCCCCTTGTCAGGTATTCCGTCGAGTCGAGTAAGAACTCACCATAGCTCCAATCTGTATTTGTTTCCTAATCGGTACGAAATATGATTTTAGCACTGGTTACACAAAGCAACGTCCACGATCGTCAGAGCAGCGTCTGACGTCTGCATCCGTCCCTGAATAGACACAGTTCAATAGAAAGTTAACCTCGTTTATTTGAGTCTGGGGTGTGAAAACGTTGCCACGCAAATGCGGACAGGCGAGCATCGAGCAGCGTCAAGTGAGTTTTCTACAAAAGACACTTAAGTGTCGTCTATCCATAAAAACACGCACTTTCAACGTATTCCGATTATGATTGCCGCTTTTTCATTAGGCAACGCTTTTTCTAGCCGCCGGGTCGCACTTTATGCGGCCATCGGGTTAGTCCTGTGAGGGGTCACTGTAAAGGGCGATAGCCGCAAACTCGGATATTATTTATTAATCAATCGAAACCAAATATGCGTTCATCTCGGCTCTCATCTATCGAAATATGAAGTAAGAAGCGATAAATGAAGCCGGGGTCAAATAAACGTGCGACGCGTTGAATGCTATCATGAATAGAGGGTTGTACATGATTAGACCGATTCTATGCTCAGTCGCGACAGCGACTTGGATGGACATCGCGGCGGCTGTCAGTTCAAATCCGACCGGTGGCCTGGCGGAGGTTTGCAACGGTGGTTGCTCGCCTACGAAGGGAAGCGTCCTTCAACAATTTGGGCTTGGCTGCAACCAAATTCATTCGACTATCCGCGTGAAAAGTTGCAGGACCGATACACAACGTCGTGTCCTCATCTCCTGCAAAAACTTCGCGGCCACTCCGCTCGATATTCGGACCCACAGATGCTGTAACGGTGCAGCCAGGGACTGATTCGTTTGCCTTTCCCATGAACATGGTGAAGTGCATCGACCCTTTGGTACAGCGAATTCAGCTGCTTCTGAAGAAACAGAATTTTTTACGAACTTCCTGAACTCAAATATACTGGCGCAATGCGTAGTAGCTAACATCAGCCGTCGTACGATGATTATGTGTTTGTGCCAAAGGCGGCAGCCTCGTTGTTGCTCATTGGCTCATTGTTGTGCGTGACAGAAGCTCCAAGTGCCGAACGAACGTGCGAACGTAGCGGAAAAACGAAGGGAGAACGACGAGGACGACGAAAGGGGAAAGAAACCTGCGTGCTGAGGTGCAGAACCGGTGATTCCGAAGTAGAGATTTGAGCTACAGCACTGCTGGTCCCGCGCAGTGGCCAAGGGCATCGATAGGCTTCTCCTCGTCCTATTTGCATCGTCCTATTTGAAAATATCGATCAATATTTACCTCTATCCGTGTTAGAATATGTTCGTTCCGCTCTGTATTGCGTAGCGCGTGCGCAATTAGTTTTCGCTATACAATGCAAGTTGATTAATGTAGAATTTTGTCTGGCGTCGATCAGTAGTGTTTGTTCATCGAAACGTGAGTCCTTTGTAACCCAATTGACCATTTTAAGCATGAACTTCGTCCTTCCCTAAGCACGTGACACGCAGTCCAAACAATACAAATCGAACCCTGCCTTCTTCTGAGTAGGACCTAAGCAGATGGTTTGGGCAGGATTTGTTTCTAACCTGACGATTGTTTTCAGTTACACTGTTTTCTAACGAGTAGATATTAATACGACCCCACTTCGACGTGATGATTTGAGTTGAGGCCCCATGTAAAAAATCGTCTTCGCGTTGTCTGTCTCGTGCGTCCGTCGCTATTTCCAGGAGGTCAATCCGATCCGTCCTTCGCTTGGACGGCGCTAAAGAGTAACCGTCCCAAATATCTACCAAAATGGCCGACGCTTTCTAGAGTATTATACTGCGTTTCGCATAGGCGTTTTTCTCCCTAGTTCCGCCCGTTGCGCCGAAGGACTTCATTACGTCGGCCCGTTGTTTCTGCGACGAGATCCGTTCCATCTCGAATCCTCCAATTTGCATGCCGATGCGGCCTGTTGGAGTCGCCGTGCAGGACTGCAGGACAGCGTGCGAACGAGGAATCGTGTCAAAGGCTAGGAGGGAAAAAGAGGGAGACGCACAGAGGGGAAAGAGGGAGCTGTCGTTCATCTCTAAAACGGTCCCACTAGAACAGGTACTTTGTGTCAGTGTAGCGTCGGGTTCTTATGCGTGTGTGTGTGTGTGTGTGTGTGTGTGTATGTGTGCCCTCGCCTCTTCACCTGAGTGCCGTCCGTGTTACTGTAGCCTTTTGGTAGTTGGCTCCGAGGGGATGACTAGCGCCGACAAGCAGTTTCCGAGATGGTCTTCCGCCTCGGCGACCATCGGGGCCAAAGTGGGCAGACGTGGTCTTCCATCTCACTGCGTTATGGGTGTCGGGCTTAGGGTGGCGTCATTCGTCACGTATTTTCGATATACGGCTGGATGAATTCCTTTAGGATTCTTCAATGTTTTAGTCGTATTAGAAATTCAGAATTCCATTGGCATCGAACATCACCTGGATATTCTCAAGAGCCGGTTACGCTAGGGTGGCGGTCGCTGTATCGATGAAGGTTTCGACGCTTGGCTCGTCCGTCGGGCGAATATTCCGCCATCGCTTTCATCTTTATCCGTATGCACACGCATTATCCTGAGCAGCATCGAATAAAAATCTATCTATTATAGTCCGCTTGTCAAGTGGGAGATAACGCTGACGCACCTCAACGGAGAGGTAAAAACATTCCGAGTATTACGAATATATATGGCATTTACCAACGGATATAGCACGTAGACCTACTTCTATACGAGGTGTGGGACTTAGCAACGGTTTAGTGGGCAGACTGCGGTCACCCCTAGCGAATGTAGATCACCATCACGCCGCCGCCGCTAGAGGTCCGTTACATTGTAGGTAAATTAAGAGAACAACTTTGTAATAATAATGTATGATGTTCTGCTTATACCCTTCCCACGTAACAACGAGCTAAGCCAATTTAAAGAATGTTTTCTGAGACATTGCTCAAGCTGTAGTATTTTCCCTTCACTTCAGCGTACTGTGTGCAGCATAGTGACACAAAGGTTTCTGTTAAGATTATCCGAGCTCAAGTTTTCCACCTCAGCGAATAACAATCTATCCGTTGTTGTGACCATGCGCCGGTGTAAGAGTGTCGCTCGATTGGATTGTCAAACTTGCTTCTGTTTTTCTAGGCCTGAGCAAACCGCCAACCGCAGGGCGTGTATTGCTTTTTTTTGTCTAATTCAGTAGTTGATATTCGTTGATATCCGTCGTCATTACTGTACTCTACTGTGTGTACGTGGCGTTGCTGGCGTAAGTGAGTCCGAGTGGTAGTGACCTTGTCGTCAACATGACCAAAACGCGGGGGGTCTCCTTCGCACGCTCCGGGTAAGGGCGGAAGTTCGAAGGCCCCCGCCATGATTGGAGATCGACCCCGCGCAGTTCCTGCCGCGTGGCCCACCCGCTCCCCTCTTCGCTAATGGACTTTGGGAAGGCTTTTGAGTCTGACCCGGTCACAGAAGTCCTGGATAGCGCAACCAGGCAGATCAGTCGAGCAGTTGACTCCGCTTAATCAAACGCTTTAATGGGAGGTCAGTTTTTCCTCTCGTTCGGTCCCGGCGCACGGTCGCCCCCTCATCGTCGAGAACTAGTGGCAAATAATAGGCCACACTCGGTATGGTGACGCAGCTGTAGAGAGAAGCTGGTGGAACCGTCGGCCAAGTCATAATGGTCGGTTGACGAAATGCCCTCAGTTTCGTTCTCTATCGGACGAGTGCTGTCTCGAGGACTAAAGGTCAGTTTACTCTTAAGTGAAAAGCAGAAACTTTGTGAGGCAAGTGCCAATTCAACGTCGAATAGGGAGAGTACGGGTGGGAGGTGAAGGCTCAGCTTCCAAACTGATCATGGTGTGGTAGACCAGCCCCTCCGTGAGCCGCTGGGCCCCGCAAATTGGAACTGTCATAGGAAAAGTGGAAGCCCGTAGAAAAATGCCTGCTGCCATGGCGAGCAATGGCATTTCTGCGAAAACTTCGTGGCCTATATGCTCCGCAATGAGCATTTTTAAATGTTGGAATTTTAAGTCAATTGCAAGCAAAAAGGAATAAACACTGAAGTGCATCCGCCTAAAAAGCCGATTATTTAGGCTGTTTACACTGCTAACTTCCAACTTACATTTGCGACGGGTCTTTTGTCTAATTCAGCAGTTGATATTCTCATCTTAATATTATTTTGCTTGCGCACAAGCCAGAGACATATACACTTCCGCGTCGATTGCGTTCAATCCCATACTTCATCATATGGTTTTTTGTTGCGTTGGAAACTTAACCCTTTTTCGCAACAACGTTGGACCGGAGATTTAATTCTACACCCATATACGATTAGAAAGCTTATTTAGTTCTGTTCACTTTATGGTTCACGTAGGCACACTATAACACAAGTTTTCGTACATATTGAAGATAAACCTGTATCTCAGATGTATTCTTATTTATTCATATTTTTGAGCGTAGCAGAATATTTGTATATGATATTTCCTCATTGTTTCTATATATATATATATATATATAAATTTGGAAATATGTAGAGTTAGTCTCGAAGAATCGCGCGCAAGTTCGCGTAGCCTAGTAACTCCTGCTGTCACCTTACCAGCCTAGCATTAGTTTAGCTAGTCTTCCCTGAAAATTAGTCGCGAAAGCGTCTCTAAATTTCAAAGTAAGAATTCAGTTAGCCTTTCGAAGGATCTCGTTAGCGCTCATAACTTACCTAACATAGTTTGCAATAGATATTTAAACGGTTACTTCAGTTATCTTTTAAATGAATTTTTGATGTTAGTACCGGCGGTACGAGGCCGATGGTGTCCCCAAAGTCAGTGCAAAAAATATATACATTTTTGGAAAATTTCTACATTAGCATAAACCATGGGGATGTACGTCAAGTAATAGTCCACTGCTTGAGATAGAAAATTGTATTAAAAGTACACTGGCTAGAAGACTGTTCGAAATTGCGTCGTTGCTATGCGAGTAGCGCGTCAATGCACATTCTTCCAGTACATTATTCAGTATAATACCCTTCTAGAAAGGGAAATAAATCTATCATCAAAATGTGCAGGCTTTCTACCTGATATACAACTCTACAAGGTCCGATTTGACGTTTCGTGGAAAGAAGTTACGAAATTATAGAAACATAAAGAACCTTTCGGTTTCACATAGGCCCGTTGAGGCCAAGCATTCCAGTAACTAATATTTTCGTTTAAATGAAAACACGAGCCTCTCAGTGAAACAACTTTAGAATTCTGTATGCAGAGTTATTACCCCCAAAATTTAGCACCATAATCGGATAGTTAATACCATCTACTATCTTAAGTCTATAATAGTACGCGATTCTTCATATTTTATCATAGCTTGACTCACCATATACCTGTATGGAAACTAATTTGAATAAATATTGAGGACGTACTTATATATATATTTCCGTAGGCAAATCGTAATGGCATTAAGTTCATGAAATCGAGGAATGTGAAAAGGAACTCCCGAATTAACCCTTTACAACGTGTACCACCACCGCGTGTTTAGACACCGCGTGTTTAGACACCACCGCGAACAACAATAATATATTTTGTTTGAGTAATAGATGCTGTTGTTCTTCTATATGGCAAATTGAGGACAAGCAATCCCAAGTATTTGGCGTTCATGGGCTGAGCGCAGTTTTCCTTTTTGCGTCCGGGTTTTCACCACTCCGCACTTCCTAACTGGGTTTTACTCCGTGTGGTCCAACGGAATTTGTTGTGCAGCCACTCCTGTCAAATGCACCTCAACCACGATGTCAGACTCGGTTCGTGGACATGGAAAAAGAATTAGACCCAGTCTGTCCACCGTACAGGGGGCGCAGAGATGAGCTGGACTAGAAAGTCGATGTTCTTCGCGTTTTCCGCGCTCTCATCACACTAGTCCAGACAGGAGCTTCTTTTACCATACAACATCACTCTGTAACGCCCCTCACGTTGAGTACATCATGCTAGCAGTCGCCTAATACTTGTTCGCCAAACCTGCTTCGTCTTGTAGCCAAACCTGCCATGAATTTTTACAGTAGAAAATGCTATATAGAAACATCAACCACACCACCAACCGACTCGAGGTAGAATCTCGGTGGACGTTTATGCTTCTGAAGACACTCTAGCGTTTCGTTCGATAACGAGACTCATAGAAATTTTTCATGTCGCAGGCATACACTTAAGCATGTGATAAACATAAATAGACCAGTTTAGAAAAAAATATTTAAAAAAATAAAAAAAGGAAGATTCGTACGGAGATGGATAGAGTTACGAAAATATTGAAAGGGCTAACCGAAATTCTACATACACTTGTTTTAGTGCGCTTCTAATGTACAAAACAAGCTTCATACATTGATCCAAATGCAATCGTTACACGTGAACGACCACGGCCTCAATCTCTGCCAGCCTTTGCACCCTTGCCGGGCGCGCATATATATACCGAAGAGTTAATAAATGCTTCACCTTAACGAGACAGTAGTTGAGGGCTATAGAATCAAGAGGAGTGTAGCAAACGATTGCAGTGCCTTAGTCTGAGAGCTGAGATAACAAGAACGGATCGCAGCAACAGTACCAGTGCAGCGGCAAGACGACCAATCCTGGCTCACCTGTCACTTCGGTGGCTGCTCCACTTATGTGGAGGGCAAGTGTTGTCGACCATGACCGAGGCCTGAAGACGCCAGCGGACGAGACGAATGAGAGAAAACGAGAAAGAGATAGAGATGGCTAAAGGGAGAAAGAAAGAGAGAGAGATAGAGATAGAGCGAGGTAGGCTGTAAGGAGAGCGTACGCAGAAGAGGGTTCATACGCCAGATGGAGACGCGCGCGAGGGTTCATTTCCTCTTCGGAGCCGAGCGTTGTCGTCTTTCAGGCGCTGCCATTGTAATGCAAGGGACTCTCGCCCTTCTGTCACCCCGCGCACCGCCCCTCGTCCTTGTCGCTTCTTGCCAGCTTCAATCTGGATCCGCGGTTCACTGCCACCAAAACCACTTTGGCGCTGCTACCCGACGCCGCTACCACTCGCCTTGCCTCAGCGGCTTCGGCGGCGACTGTAGCGGCCACCATCGCCCTCGGCCGTCCCTGTCGCAGACATCCTGCTACTGCTTTGGCAAAAAATCGAGAAGACATTCGTATTCCTTCTCGGTTTCCACTTGCTCTCTTTTGATAGTTCTCTCTCCGCCTTTCTTCGTGACGCTATCTTCGTCTTCTTCGTCCACCGGGTCCCGCTGCAGTCCCGATTCCCATCGGGAAGGAGAACGACTGGTCGCGTGTGCCGTAGAGTGTCCTCGCCTCCTTCCGCAGTTTTCTCCTTTCCAACTGTTCCTGACTGGCTTCCGGGAGCAGAGGAAGAGGCAGTGTTGGAACGTTTGACTCCTTCGTTTTGCAAAAAAAAAAGAGGAGAACTCTACGACGAGATAAATGATTCTGCCCGCGCTTGCACCTGCAGTCCAGAGCGCACAGACACGAAACCCAGTGAACGACGAGCATTGCAAAGTGTGGCCTTGGCAGACGCGAGTAGGCCCATAGGACCAGATCGGCCCTGAGGAGAGACTGTTAGAACGCGAACGAACGGCAGTCCGTATATTATATGCGAGTTACAGCCTTTTGTCACCGCCTATTTCTTTGCGAAGCCCTTCATGCTTCCACTCACGGATGAGTTTCTTGAAGAGCCGACTGATATTCACCGACATTCAATACAGGTTATACTTCGTCCGAATGATCGTTTCCACGCCATTGGCCAAGGAGCGGGGTCCGGTGTTATCTGAGGGTTGCAGATATAGGTACTCCTCTTTCTAATTCTGAATTTAGTTGAAGATTTTACTAGCTACCGAATGTTGGTTTAAGCGAGCAATATCATCCATGCATAGTCTTGATTTATTGACCAACCAATGAGTGTCGAAGCCACTTCGATGAATACGACGAGCCTGAAGAACTTTCCACACTGCGATGGCGAGTCTTGCACGCCTCGTTTCTTTATAGAAATGTGCTTGTCTCTCTGTGTACATGGATGCACCCTCCGTTTACCTCTGTTGCACTGACGATGCAGAGCGACTTCCGTATTTGTTTAAATTTCGTAATCTCTCTACTTTCATATTTATCCGTTAAGTCAGAGATGAAGTAATTGAGGGGGAGCCCTAACTCGACGTTTGCTCGGTCTTCAGCCAACCCGTTTGAGAATCTGAGCGGCGATCCACAGACGGAAAACTGTACGAAGTGTTAACGAAAAAATTTACCTCCTATAATACGCTTTTATTATATGGAATGCCACCGTTCTATATGCGTGTGTATATGCGGTCTACGTAATCTAGACAAAACGCTGAAACCAGCCAAATAGAATACCAACGACATTTCAACGTGGCTCCGCTACCGCCGACCATTGTTGCAGCGAGGCCCCTTGAACCGTTCGCGTCGGACTCCCAAAGGAAACGTGGCATTTTTGCAGAGATGAAGAAACGTACCTAGAACGATATCCGGAGAAAGGCACAAGGGGATGGGTGACCTCTGCGAGAGCAAAAAGGAGGCTGGCTCGCGTAGGTTTTCCGAATTTTATATTGGGTATCGACAGAGCCGAGAAACGAATGTCAACGGGGACGACTTCGGGAACACACGCGATGGAGGCCGCCGTAGCCGCCGTTGACAAGAGCTCTGCCGAAAATTGCTTTTTTTCAGATGAGAGACGTATTTCCAATCGTTGCGGCACCGTAGCGATGGCAGTCGCCGGCGAGCGGATGGTGGCGTGTAGGACTTGAGTAGTTCGGTCTTCGGTTCTGGCGCGTTGCTGCCATCGCTCGCTTACCGACATCCGAACCAAAGCACGTTAGAGGTAACGCTCTCCCGCTTGTTGAAAAAGGGTTAACCTGAACGAAACGCCCGGGAAGCTGCCATCATTCTGCCACGAGTCGCGCGTCAGCGAAACAGATTCCGTTTAAACGGAGACCGCAGGGCCATTAGGGTGAATTTGCTTGCAAAGTAAACGCGCTACAGAGACGGTGCCGAGCTAATTCTGTAAGCAAAAGGACGTCAGGCATTTGCCTAACATCCGCCCGCCACCAGGGCCTACGAACGACCTGTCAATGGCAATAGAGCGCCACCTATCGAGTGTTCGTTGTATCAACCCCCTTTGGCTCCCAGCCGCGTGACAGGCGACAAGATTTCGACGTTTTTATGAGTCGAAAAACGAACAGAGAAGCGCGGCGGAATACGGCTACGTGTGGGGAGGGAAGCGGGAGGCTCTGGCGCGAAGAGGCCGGGATGGTGGCGGTAACAGACGCAGCTTTCGCACAGCACCGGCAACCGGGGACGTCACCAGGTTTGCTCGCTTCCTCTTTGCCCCTCTTTCTCTCTCCTCCCTATCTATCTATGTCTCCCATCTCTCTTTCGTGCGTGCGGTTTCTTTCCTGCTCGCTTGTTTTCGAGTTTCGTCGCAAGAAGCTGTACAGTCCGTAGTTTCGTGCTACCGTGCAGCCTCACCACGAAAAAGCCGAACGTAAGAATTCGCGGAGAGGGTAACGTTTTTACAGGTGGTGGCAACGAAAGCTATGTGACAGGTTAGTCATAACATGAGGGAAACGACCGCCATATTGTACGTAAGATACGGCCTCTACTGACAAGACGATAGGCACGTGGCATCCTAGGCGAAACAGAAGAGGATGGTGAGGTTCCATTGTCGTAGTAGGAACACCGTGATGGAACGTTTATAGGCAAACGTGCTGCTAACGGCACGCGGCTCATAGAACGATGTTCGAATCGAACGTATTTTTCTTTGAGTCGACAATCCGTACAGACGTTCACTTTTGTATTTCCATAGATTGATAGAAATTGTATTTGAGCTTTTGGAAGGGTAAGCACATTGGCGGACTATGAACCTGACAGCATCGACAAACGCAGTTACACACTAACTCATCATTGAAGATTAGCAGTACTCGAACAATACTTACTAAATAACTAGCTGTACCTTTAAGAATAAAATCTGTTTGCCTTGAAAGCTCAGCTAGTGGCCAAGGCAAACATATGATTTCGATACTTAATTCGAACAAAACGCATCTCCGATAGACCTTGATTGCCTTCGCAGATGTGGGTTCGGTTTTCATTCCCTTATTTCTTGCAGAATAACGTTGTATCTAATGGAGTGGCGACGCACAGAAAAGCTTGTAAGCTTAGTCCAGAGAATTTAAATCATACCAAAGAAATATTATTCATGTGTGCGTTGCAATGATTGACTGCGGTTTCTGCATCCGTTTCATACTATAGCATCTGTACGCGAATCTAAGGAGAAATTCGCAGTGGTGCCCGCTTGAAGTGTTACAGACCCACCAGTGCTGTCAAGCCCGGCGGTTTGGTGTATTCACGTGCGATTAGAGAGGGTACGGAGGTTTATGGATTCAGTTCTCTCGAATGCACATCGACGTTTATCGGGCCCATACTTTGAAACAGTGCGAAGGCGGTATCGTGAGCTTTAAATGTTGCCTGACAGCCCTAAAGACTATTATATCTACCAATACTTTATCATGCATTTTAAATAAGCGCATTGCTACAATCAATTATTATTTTTCTGTTGTCGTTTTCTCAATAATAACGCTTTCTCGTAACAAAAAATCATACTTTCATGTTTTGAAAGAATTAGGTTTTTCCTTGTACCAGCTGCGCATTCGCAGTGTTGCGACATTTGAATTAAAAAGTATGAGATAAAATTCCGACCGCGGAGATCCATTCGAGTCGGTCGCCAGCGACGAGAAGTTCGCGACGACATCGTAAAAGTAAGGGCGTGAACGGTCTGTGATCTTTCTTTGCGCCCTTCCATATGGCCATGGCAAGCTAATGTGTTGCGGGTTTGCGGTCATCCGGAAAACGAAAAGGCATGATGTCGCCTACCCCAATTTGGGTGGGCTCCTGCACGTCAGAGAGCAGAAGTAAATGCGAAGGCCAAACTTGTTGAGTGCACGGTCGCTCATCACTACGCTAAAGCCAGCCACAGCGAAGAGAACTTGGGAAGTGTCGAAAAGGTTTTGAACTCATGACATCTTTGGTAATGCGGTTTCCAAAGCAAGCCTCGGGGCCACTTCACACGTAAATAAACAGAAAGAGTGTGCCCTACCATTTCCTAACGAAGGAAAGGCTAAAAAACAAAAAATTTAACGAATCTTAACAAGCTCGTTTGTCTATACCATTGAAAACTTTAGGCCTTCTGCCTACTATGTAATCTACGTTCCTCCTGTCCAAGGGACGGCGAGGGGGCAGTGCCAATTACTCGGCATTGCCGAAGGGTTCGTTTGAATCCAGCATGACAAATGCACCAGGATTGAACTAGGATTTGTGCAGAGTTATTAAACAATAAATAGCCTGTTTAAATATTTGTAAATTCACGTGTGGTTGGAAGCTTTTTGTTTCTTTTGTTGGAAGAGTGACGTATTTACCATATTTATTTATTATAGACTTGGTGTCGGTTATTTGTTCTAAATATGTGTGTACTTAAGCCAATCTCTACATAACATAGAAACAAATATTCATGAGATACATATTTTTGCGCTTTATTTTAAGCAAAGAACATACAGGTGGGAATGTGTGTGGAGGATTTGATTGAAAGCCATATATTTGTTGAATTTTCGTACAAAAAATAAAAATTTTCGTAGATGCAGGACTTTTTTATAGATGTCACCGTAACTCGTGACTGGTTTGAACATGTTTTTTGGAGCCTATTTTATCTCAAAGGACGTATAAATCCGTTATATTATTACCATTGTGCCATCTCAGACCATGTCACATTCAAGAACAAAAAAACTTTAGTGTGGTAATGGCATCGTCAAACGATGGTATTTCGTATCGTGATGCGCATGACTAATAGATACTTAGTTGAGCTTCGAGTGTGCCAATTTAAGATCCAAGCCATGCTCTCAGTCACGATTGCCAAGGTCTCCCATATGGAGGACTTCTACCAAATAGTTCGCCAATCACATACGATCAATCGTACGACCTGCGCCTCAAAGCATGAACACCCTGTAATACGAAGTTTATTGCTTCGATCATGCTCACGAACTCAAGCACTATGAACAAAGAATAAGAAAAAGCTTTCTAGAGCACCTAGAGGCTTTAACTTAAATGGCTGGATACGAATTTTTCACAATTTCTAATTAAGCGTTCTATTTTGTCCTCACTATCATGGAATAGTTAGCACTCGAAATAACTTACATTGTCTAAGGATAATCATCATTTAAACACTACTAACAAAAAGCCCAGTAGTTTTAATTGATGAAACGCCCACTGTATTTAACATATTTTATAAATTGCACTGCTAACACAATTATATTGTCATAAGTACGTAACTAAAAAATTACGCACACTATGGTGATCACAAAAGTTCTTTTAACACCATATCTTTAGCTAAACATACAGAGAGAGTCAAAAACTGTCTATGCAATCAATGTGCATATTAGATGTTGCTTTGGTAGCAGATAATGCCAAGGTACCTATTAGACCAAACTAGCTCCAATTGGGTCGTTAGAAATGATCGCAGCGTGGCTTTCCGGAGACCATGCTGGGTTATTTTTTTACATGGCATTCATGTTATACCCCGTAGCAGCCCGTGTAACATCAACTTGAGACATCACTAGACTTGCCCCATTCTAGTTTAGAATGACGTAGCTGACAGCCGTAAAAAGATTATGCCAACACTCTCTTAAAGCACTCTTTTGTCAGTATTGCCGTAGAAAGATTACGGCAATACTCTCTCATAACACTCTCTCGCCAGTATTGCCCTAAAAATCCACATACTTTTCTTCGGCGTCGATCTCCTCATTCCGTCGCGTACATCTGCGCCGCGGAGTTTTAGCCGACGTAACGACGAGGAGAAAAATCGCTTGGGATTAAACTTCGAAAATTCTCATCGGAAATTTCGATTCGACACAGTCCGCAACCGCCGGGGGTCATGAGGAACAGCGACCACCGGAGACCAACTATAGGAAACAGGGAGGCGAAGCGAGTAGCGCGGGAACTGAGCGGATAGAGGCGGACGCCGGTGGTCGTTGGAATTAATTCCCCATTTGTCAAAACCTGCAGCGCTTCCCTATGTTTCGTTTACACCCTCCTTCTCCTCTCGCCCCGCTCTCTGTCTTCTTCGCTCTGCTCACGCGCACACATGTATACACCTACCCACCATGCAGCTCCTCCCGCTATCCTAAGCCTCACCGGGCTTCCATGTATTTCTGTTCTCTTGCGTCTCTAACCGGTGTTGAGCTAACTCATGGGATTTAGCGCATGGAGTCCGCCGAGTTTGCCTGAACCGGGGTGACACAGAGGTCGAGACGGATGTTGTAGGGGGAGGCGAAACTGCTCTGTCCACTCTCTGGTGAGGACTTCGGGGGTCAAGGAGGTCAAATATGCACGGTTACCGTTTTCCCGGCCTGGTTCCTCCCCCCACCTGTAACTCCTCCCGATCCGTACACTGGGTCGTCCGTTTCTCTTGGCTGCTCCGTCGGATAGCTGAATCTATTTCCGTTCGCTCGATTTCGAATATACTAACATTGTAAGTGCGAGTGTGTCAGGGCAGTGCACGCCTGCGTGTGTATGTGGCTTGTGAGGGACTTTTTTCAGCTTAATGAGGCCATGAAGCAATGAATGACGCGGTACGGGCGACGGACAATGAAATTGGTTACGATTTCTGAAACATGAATACTTTGAAACATCGTCGTACGCAGAGAGATGTCCCTAATATTGAAGACGTACTTCATCCTTTCATGTAGCAGAGCTGACCCAGCCGACACCATGCAAACTTTCAACAACCCCTATATCTTAGGAATATTGAAATCCGCTGAGAAACGATGAGATTGTTTGGTGCGAATGGCTTGTTTTGAAGCGTGCATTAAGATGACCGTCTGGCATTCCCACCAAAAAATTGACTAACGCTTGCCTTTACCTAGTTTAAATCGACGATTAACCCTATAGTATCGAGGCTGGTTCGACGAGGCTGGCGATTGGGAGTACTGTTCAGCTGCGGGTCAAGTAGCTGGCTGAGATACTGCAGTGTGTTATATACTTTCCCTTTATATGGGATTACACTGTTTCCAACTACCACTCGGCACAGTCAAACCGTACTTTGTGATCTGGTTCGTTCGTCCGTTGTACAGATGGCAACCATACTATAAAGGGAAACGGCGATTAAGATGATCAGTGCAGTTGTGTAGCTATTGTTAATCTCAACGTGGAACCTCTAAGGTCTATACTGGACCCCAAAAGAGATACTAAATCGAATAGATACACATGGCCATTTTAATTACCATGAATTGTTTTATGTCATCAACATTGTCATGAATCTAGCCGTAGAACGCTCATATGCGCCTTGCATTCACGGTTTGAATCATCGCTTTACGCGTATTTGCTATGCTCGCCATTAACTGAGTGTGTTTACCTAAACGTTAGATATTTATTTGTGGTATGGCTACTATCGTTGTATGTTTATTTCATCACTCCCTGATTCCTACTTTAAGACAGTGACTATAACACGAATGATGTGATTAAATCTAATAAAATAAATATACTAGTAACTAAATAAAATTTTGAGAAAATGATAAACGTCTATATATATATATATATATATACATATAACCAAGTACCCGAGTAGAATTTAAACTTGTCGTGCCACTATCTGGGTAAAAGGTTTATGACCTAGTAGTATTTTTTACGCGGACTAACGAGTCTGGCAACTGAAGTTTATCATAAATTGAAATGATCATCGCAAAATCATTTCCCCGCTCATAGTTTACCAACCAAGAAAGCGATTTGTACTATTTTCTGCAACTTTTATAGTGCATTGTATCTCTAATTGAACTGCTTCTCCTATCCATTCTGCGGTCCTTGTCAATCTTCACTTTGGCTACTTAGGGCTCGTGCTCAAGTTGGCTTCTGCCAAAACGAAACGCTAAAAGAATGCGGAGAGTTCCACAATAGAATTTTGCAGAGCTCACGAATAAGTGGGCACAATATGATACCTTCGTAGAGCCATGTATAGCTATTGATTTATGTCCACAAATATTTGTCGTTCAATCATTATTTGACTTCATTAAATAGAAATTTAACGCAGTTCAATTAGCACAAGTTACTTTCTATACAATGCTGTCCTCGTGCCACTTAATATTCGGTCCTTGGGTCTACGTAGCTGATATCTCAATTATACCGAGGGCTTTTCGGCAGGTCCACGGTTCTTATGTTTGTTTAGCTCGCGTCTTAACAAACGGATGCCACATTTTAAGAAACATAATAATTGATACCCCATTTTACCAATTAAATTATTATTGGTTTCTATATATTATTGGTTTCTGTTGAGGAAAATCAAGTTTGCTACATCGGCCCAACTAAGTACCCCTGTACGGGACACACACGAAACCAAAATGAACAAGCGAAGCAAAAAATGTACCGACTACGTCATATAAAATGCTATTATAGTTGACATAATCTCACTAAAGACTGATCAGTTAAATCAACTTGCCAAGGTGCACTTTTGTTTCAAAGCTCAGGTAAACGATAGTAAAACAGCATATTTTCTCATGCTTTATTCTTGATTAGAGAAACTTTCTTCGCAAATCGTACCGGTAACAGAAATAAGAAGCAGTAATTCTTATTAAAGCTGAAAAATAATTAAAAATTACATTTTTCAGCCTTTTCACTTACGGTTTGCTTGTAAAAACACATTTCTACTGAAACAGGACTCTCAGCATTTTGACTTTGAGCCCATCTCCAGCAGAATATAACTAGTACTATGCAGCATTAACGCGTGACTTCTAGAAAATCCCAAAACAACACTACGGACTTGGAGGATTAACATCCAGAGGATTTAAATGACGTACTTGTATCAGATATACATATATATCTTTTTTATAATAGATGTTTTCCTTACTAATAGAAAGGTAGATTATTTTCTCCCAGTTAGTAATGGGCTTGTTTTGGTGAACGAAAGTGCTTAATTGGCCTTCGTTTACAAATCCTTATACGGCAATGCTGAAGACTGCAAGAAGTTCCACATGAATGATTTTGTCGAGGATAGATACCCAGAATTTGTGCTTCCGTCGATATACGCATGCGGAGCATGCGGAGTATCATTAATAAGGTCCCAAATTTATTAATATGTTCTATTGCGTTATAAAGATCATTGTACTTACGTATTTGATAGGCGTAAATAGCAGTACCTATCCGGAATATTTTAAACGTACGACTTCGGAATGCGTCACCAGTCGGTCTACTGCGTGGACCTTTTCACTGGATGATTAGTTTTAATGGTGAAAATACCTTCCTGCAGGAATACTAACAGTGTGGACATCCGTAAATCTGACATGGCAACAATGTAATGGCTCACAGATGGCGTAGCGTGGGCAAAGGACAGACATATATTTTTCCAGAATTTCGCTGCCATGTCTAAATTTTAAATTTCCTCATCGTCTACATCCAGCGCTCTTTCCTCCGTCGAGCAAAGTGCGGCATATCTATAACGGTATTTCATACGGAAAAATTAAACCGAACAATCGCCACGTTTCAAGATATCCTACAACGATGCTGTGCATGTCGTTAATTTAATCCATATATCCTCAGTGCTCAATATCCTCAAGGATTTGCTATCTACACTATAAAAATACGCCGCCGACGATTTATTCATATTGTTCAAAAAGTACGGGCCGAACTGATCAAAAATCAACGCCTTACAGGGTCAGCAAAACCGTATCTAACCACTGAAACGATGAAACACCTTTAGTGTTTCATAATAATACTCAACACGTAGTGTAATACTCACCACTAATGTTATTGTCAGTCATAATTATGGTGTAATAACTCATTCGTTTGCGTACACGTGTGTTCACACCAGTCGACGCCTGCCTGATCCCGTCCGCAAGGCGAGGCAATTGGTAACCGGTCGGCTTAGAGTATTCCACGTACTAAAGCGATCACAGAGCCAACGCGGAGCCTGCTCAGAGCCACGTTCTGCAATTCGCTTTATTATATAAACAACATCTTCGTTTGCTACCTCTTATGATTGTCCCTTGTCAATTGGCGTTGTCGCCACTGTTGTCAACGCTGCTGAGCCACCGACTCCGGCGGAGGCATCTCACCGCTCCAGCAACTTCGACATACACTGGCCGCCCGCCAGCGAGAAGTAGTGTCGATGTCAGACGGTCATGGCGATGTCGAACAGGATGGGTGTTTTCACTCACGCTCGGTGTTTGTTGGGTTTCTTTGTTTCGTCATTAGTTTGTTTTTTTCATCATCACGATGACAAAAAAATGATGAAGAGACAAAATTGATGAGTCAAGGGCTGAGGTGACAAAAAAACATGCAAGGACAAGACCCACTTGTACACGGCGGGACGTGCGTACAGCGTTGGTGGCGGTACCGCCGGAACAACAACGCAGACAATAAGAACGGATCTTGTTGTCCGCGTACAGACATGCCACGTTGTGGGTTTGCATGCCACGATAGCTAAGCCGGCGAGATCCGCAAGTGATTGGTAGCTGAATAGGACGTAGGTGTCGTGGTTGGTGCCGAACTCTGACTTATCTGTAAAATCGTCTATATATATATATATATATATATATATATATATATAT
>MNPL01005402.1:3314-17427 GCA_002081605.1 Tropilaelaps mercedesae
ACACTCGGGGCTATGCGGATTCGTTCAACCATATTTATTGGGTTCGCCGCACGTATGGGAGCCACTACACTATTAGAGGGAAACCTCTCAAGCCGATCGAACAGCTGTAAAGTGTTGAAACTCTGGCTTGAATTCCACCTACAACAATGCGAACAAACGTTGCGCGGCGATCGCTTAGCGTTCACTGGCCCTCGGCACTAATCGCCACGTTCGTAAACTATAGTTAGTTCGCAGGAGACTATAGTTAGTGCAATGGAGTCCCATCCATGAGGATTCCCCTAATGCCGATAGAAACTGATCGTCAAGCAGCGAGCGCAGCGGGATATGAAGGAATGTCTGATCCATCCGCACGGTCATCTTAGAAAAAACGCATCAACATGCGTTGTCTAAATGTTTCACGGCTGCGTACTGTGTTCTTGGACAAACAAAAGCGACTTGGCGCTCATTTAGAATCGCCTGCGTACACATGCGTATGTTTATCCCATGAACAGAGAGCTCATTTATGAGCAGAGCAATAGGGTAAAGGCTATGCTACTCAATTCAGCTCACATTTATTCTCGCTGTGACAACAAACAGGAATGGCTGGAACTCGATTGAGACCGATGTCGCGCTTAATAAGCTGATGCTACTGTTCTAACTAGGTTGGTTAAATCTCTTTTGCGCTCACGTTGATTTGAACTATATATTGGGAGGCCTTGAGGGTGATGTTTTTACGTCGAGTTCGATGGCCGAACGAAGACATGTGAGGAGTACTGAGGTCAAAAGTTCAGGTTATTAGAACGTTATTTCAACAAATGTTGTTGTCCACCGACACGTGACAAATCACGTGGAGGAAAGCTGCTTTGGCCATAACTTATTATGAAATCTGCTTCTTTCATTCGTGTCTCTGGGTGGTGTTGCTCGTATTAACCTGACATATGAGGCTGTTTTTCAAGCTTCAGCCGGGCAGACGGTGCTTGGGTTAGTGTCTCTGTCACATACTAACACATAAAATGCCAATAACACTTGACATAATTATAGTTTCACACATACGACGCCATCTGTTTGTATACTATTGACTGAGCTTCTGTTATTCCATTACTGTCGATTGTTGATGCTGTTGCACTGAACGCTTCTTAAGGTTAATGTTTGCTAACGTTTCGACGAGTAGACTTTACTCATGGAGGGATTATTGTTCTTATAATTATTAATTACCGTTCGCTTGAAGACGGCCATTACACTTTATTGTTTGCTGTGACTACGATTGCTACTATTCTGAGGGAGAGAGAGAGAGAGAGAGAGAGAGACGAAGAGAGAGAAAGCATTCCATTTTTGCTGATGAGAGCTGCCGAAATACTCCGTTACGTCGTTCGTGCGAAAGTGACCGTTCCACTGGGCGCACTGTAGTGAGTAACCGAACCAGAATTATTGGCACGAACCATTCCTAGCGAGCCGCATCACGAAAAGTATGCCTATTCTTTTTAATTAAGAAGACACACGCAAATGCGATGAGCATAAGAGTATAATGAAATGACCGTTTGGTGTTAGTTGCACGTTCTTCCGACAATCGTCCATTCGTTGTACCGGACGCCCGTTATCCCGAGTAACCCGGTCTATGTGATGCATGCTGAACGTTTAATGACTGAAATTAATGAGTAATTAGAAAAGAAACATGGAGAAAAAACGGCAGAATCGAATCATTTGACGCACGGACTCGAAATGCGGCAGAAGTGGCCGACACGAAGAGTTACAGAAATCCCGTTTTTTGCGCAAGCTTTGATCGGTCAGGGTCGAGTATGCAGGCAGTCAGCCGTCACTTGAACAGCTACCGGCCACTACTTTCCAACTTGTTTAGTTGAAAATATTTAGGCAATGTTGTAGTTCAGACGTTACCGGCAAGCACACTACATTTCCTCTCGCCTATCAATATACCTATTATGCATTGGTCATTGTGATCTATTTCGATGAGAATGCCAGTACGCTATGACCGCACCATGTACCTAAAGTGTGCATACAACTGTCCGAACAAGTGTTGTCCGAAGCGAGATACAGGAATGAATTCGGCTGACGTCATTTTAATCTTGCAATCGGCGAATAATTTAGAGAGAACTCGTCGGAGAGAGAGGAATGATGTCACGCCAGTAGCAGTCACGATCATAACGAAGGCTTTCACTGACGAAGAACATGGCGAAACGAAAGCGCAAAGCGAATTCTATTCAGATGCGCTGGCGCGCGCTAGGAGCGCTGTGACCGACACCGAAGCCGTCGCACTGCCACAATTGGCGCGCCTACGTGCATAGATCATCACAAACGAAATGCCTTACGTAGTGTGTACGAAAAATACAAGATGTATAACTGAAAATCTTCCTGGCATTTTTCACCAATCTACCAATCGCTTTTGAAAACTACGCAATAACTCGGGAAGCCACGGGTGTCACGAAAATCTATGCACCGTGCACCGTCAACGCGATGATGCACCCATCGATGCAGCCGACCCAGGGGACTTCTCTCTGTCTACTAAACGCTTAGATCAGTTCGGCCCGGTGCATGACACCTCCAGCTGAGTAGGACACATTTGTATTTTGATGTCTGACATGGTGAACCTCGTTGACACCCGGGAATGCCCGAATGTTAGTCATGAAGACGATTTTCTAGGACTTCGTGGTTGGACGCCCGCCACACAACTCTATTATTTGTTGGCCATCTGGCTCATACGAAATGAGCATGACCTTTTTCAATCGGGAGAAGAGGTAGAGCGCTACGTTGAATTTGTCGTCTGTCAAGATTTGTGTGGAACTTCAGTGGAACACGTTCAGTATGCCTTGATCAACCAGTATTTACTGTTATCGTAAGCTTCCATCATAGATAATATTATCAGTTCATTCATATATGCTAAATTAGCGCGACTTTAGTTATTGAACGATACTCAGGCTATTGTGCTTTAACTTTGCAGGAATTCCGGGCGTGAATGCAGAAAGGAGTGGGTACACGCGAAGTGTTCAGTTCCTGGTGCCAGAGGCGGCTCGCGAGGAGCTAATTTCCGCCAGGCTGAGACTTCGCAAAGTTGCTCCGGACTGTTCGGTGAAATTGTACAAGGTTGAGGATGGCCTAAGGTCGCTCGTTGCTGATCTCCAAATCGTCAATGGTACGCGAAGTTGATCTTTTTAAACAGATTACCCGTCGAGGCCACCATATTACCATTTATAAAAACTGGAAACGAGTAATCTTTCCAAAACCATTTATGCCAGCTATCGTAAGTTGCACAAATTGCGCTGTCTGTCAGCAGGTAAGACTGAGGCTGTAGAAAATACTCCGGGAAACTCAAAACTTTGCTTTCATACGTATTACGTGGTAGAAGTATGTATCCCATAGATTTTCCTAGACATTCAATCAACATTGCTTGACGTGTTGTTTGCTTTTTATTATTCGCTCTCGAATACCACAGGTATTTCGTTGCGAAACCGTCGGAACAGAGTACGCCGTGTTGTGGATCTCACTTCGTCGATGAAGAGCTGGCTACGGTTCGACAACGTCGTCGAGTTGCAACTGTGGGAAAGTCAGAGCGGCTGTGTTCGCGAACTGCCGACGTTTGACATTATGGCAACAGAAATCTCGCCACCCAATAGGGGTCGCTCTAAACGTTCCGTCCGCGGCAGGTTCGCGGCCAACAGCAACGCAAAATCGCCGGGGCCGTTTGAAAAGAAGCTCGGCTCATCAGACAAGTTGTGTAAGAACGGAAATGACAAAGTTTGCTGTCTCAGGCTCTTAAACGTGTCGGTCAGTGATCTCGGTTGGGAAGACTGGATTGTTGAGCCGCGAACATTCCAAGCCTACTTCTGTAAAGGGCAATGCTATTTTCGACATGGACGCTTTGCCACCTCGCATGCGGCTCTGCAAAGCAAGATGAGCGTCGTTCTGGGCCCAAGAGTAGTTCCGCGCCCGTGCTGCTCGCCGAAAAAGTTCAGGCCATTACCAGTGATGTACCGTGATCAACAAGGGAACACGCATTTTGGTCGAATACCCAAAATGATCGTAAAAGAATGTGCCTGCCAATAGAAGTGACAGAAAGTGCGGAAACTCACAAGAGTATTTTAGACGAGTTTTGTTCGGCAGTTTGAACGAGCAACGTGTGTTTTTATCAATGAGCCAGCATTTAAGGCGTACTTGATAGACACTTCAGCAATTCAGCTAAGGGTTACTTCATCCGGAATTGTAATTATCTCAGACCCGTCTGCACGAACCGGAAGTGCGATTTTGGGGTCAAACAAGTTTGAAAACAAATATTGTCGAATAGATGGTGGCACGATGCACGGCCAAGAACGAAAGACCGTACGACCAGCGTGAGCTTTCTTCTTAAACGGACTCAATTGATGTTTTGCTCAATATTAAACGACAAGCATCAGTCCACTATTGTCAAAACCTTCGATGATGGAAGGCGGAAGCCATGAGCACCAGACGATGACGAAGATCACGACTCATCCTCGGGCGTGGAAGGGCATTTAGCGTTTTGTGTTGTTTAGTACTGGTGGCAAGAAAAAAGCGAACACAGGGCAGGAAAGATATTAAAAAGTATGACTAAGGAGTCGAGCAAATGAAAGCCAATAACGATATATTGCATAACTCTTAGCATATGGATGCTAGGCCATTAAGCCATCATAGAGCATACACGTATATAAACATATGAATGTACCGTAAGAAGTTCTACTAGAACGCCTATTACTACAACACTACTATGGTTACTAAAGCTATAAAGTCGCTGCTGCCACAATTGCTGTATTCTGCACTCTTTTGCTACATTCACTGTGATTGTTCTTTGCGCGAATATCACAGCTCAGCGATACATGTTAGTTACGTACTTCATATAATGCTTCTTCGTATCTCCTGTCACCTCGGCTCCAATGTATGCCCACGATTGTAATCGCTTCCTACCTGGAAACGGCCCCTGCTTTGTTTAGTCAACTATTAGGTCCTACATCTATTATGAATGGCTCGCCAGTCGTTTGCTGGTAACCGTCATACGCCCAGATCTTCAATTAACTAGCGATCTGTAGACACACACCCATGTGTTGCAGCAAGGGAATCGGAGAATCAGTTTGATGCAAAGTTGTTGCCTTGGAGAGTCAACATTGATACTTCTATTCGTATTATACGCGTATGCGTGATTCATTATCACCCGTTACCATCATTACGAAGGTCAAAACCATTAAAGTTCGTGGCAAAAATGCTACGCGTTGTTACGCACTGTGTCAATTGCAGTTGCTATTACCACAACATACTACAGGTGCGTGCAGTGCTGACGAGTTGAGCTTCTCGAAATCAGGGAAGACATTTGTACGCTCCACGAGCACTAAACCGCAATCAATCAATCAATCACACTATATGGCCCTGTAATCGACTTTTCTTGATTGTGAAGCGAAGGTTATTAGCCAGCTTGTAGCTAGTTGATTTTAAGAGGTAGCAGCTTCATATATATTTCTTAGTTCAAATAATAGTATACGTGCGTCAGCGACAGTGTAACGAGTATACGAATCGAGGATACTCTATGCCTCGTCTGGAGTCCCACCATGACATCAACATCGATGGTGACAAGGCGTAACGACGGGTTCGATTGCTATAGCTACTGTCTTGTCTGAGGGAAGACGAGCTCTGATGTTACGAAGGGCACACGAATTGTTTTAGACAAAAGAGGCGGGTCTGAATGTCCGAATAGATATTGGGGAGAATAGACACCTACAATTGCACCCCTGATTATATGAGCGTGGTGAATGTGCGTAGGATCTGTTAACTACAATGCGTATGATGTTATATAATGTCGTTAGCACATTATTTTTGTCTCCTGCCTACTTTTCGACTGAGCGTAGTGCCCCTCAATCGTATCGACCTAGTCCTTCAGTGGAGCCGAAGACGAGTTGGCGTATGTCTTGAGCAACCGACGTTCCAAACACACCCGCTCGACAATTACATAAAGTAAATAGACGTACATATTATATCAACCACCGGCGCCACCGCCGCCATAACTAGAACACGCAAAAAACATTGCATCTTTTTAATGGAAACCTACGGTGAAACGTCGCTTGCTGGCAACGACGGTTATACACATGAAATAAAAAAGAGAAAGAAGAATAGAAAAACTAAGAAAAACAAAAGAAAAAGAGCTGTACTGTCATAACCTTAGATGATTGTTCCTCGATTCCCACTGTGATACGCCAACTAGATTGAAAATTTATATACATACATATATATATATATGTATATATATATATCTATATATAATTGATGATGTAAAGGTCGGGAACAATAATGCCGCAGAACTAATGAATATAAATGTAGAAATATGCAGAGGGAGAAAGAAACAATTAGTACGTGCGCAAATGTTGTTGAAAACAAGCTTAGAATATATTGATATATCAAAAGAGAGAGGAGAAGAATGTGCTCTGTGGGGAAATGTGTATAGAAGGTATATATATATATATATATATGCAACAAGCAGTGGAAATAAAATAAATGTATGTAATCTCGGGTCGATATGACAGAACAAGAAACAGGAGGTACTTTGCGAAACCTCTTTTAAAGCCCCTCCAGCATCTCCTCGTTAAAGCGTGTACATATCGCATTCTATTTTGAGAGCCCATCAGCATAGCCTGGCTCATGACCTCATCATACGCCAAACGACCAATATTTGAAGGCAGCACAACTACATCCCCCACATAAGTTCTCCGCTCCGTAATTAAATAGGGCTTACGGTAAATAGGCAGCCACAAAAGCAAACATGTAGTCAAGCCAAAAGAAACCTCATGCATACGACCGCCTGGTACGGTGGCACAGACGCGCAGACATGGAATACGAAACAATAAAAGGTAGTAGAGCCACCCAAAAAATTAGAATTGCATTAGTAAGATCAGAAACAGTGGAAACGTGACAGTAGCAAGGACAGCGACGCGGTCAACGAAGTGACATTACAGTCACCTACCTTAAAAATAAGTGAAGGAAAAAGTAACACATTAGAAAAACACCGGATATTAACACACAGGAAACGCGATGATATCTCTTGGCGAGAAGAAAACAAAAGGCCGTCGACATCATACACCATAAAGTACGATTACAGCTGTTACTAATCGTGATTGTTAATATATGATTAGTCTTTCTTATCGAAATTTTGTTTCAGTCAGTTACAGTCTGTGCGATATCCTGCTACAAACACATTAGCAGAGAAGCGCTGTCAGAAATTGCATAATATACGGGCAGATTAAGAAAGACAATCCTTTGTTGTAGTACTATTATTTTTATATTCTACTATTATTTATGCATATTGTTCGTTTGTATTGTTAACTTGTCGTTGTCGACATTGTTTCCTACTTGAACAGGAATATCATTAGTTTTTTTTCGCAAACGCTAGGGCTTCTTGCTACGGGCAGATACATACAAAAATACAGCCGCACTGAACATATACAAACATACAGACACATTTTTTTCAATAAAACCACATAAATATATATAAAAATTATGTATGTGTATGTATATATGATATGTATATACATGTAAGAATATTGTTTTGTCCGTTTTTCCAAATTTGTATGCACTGTTATCATCATTTTCCTAAATAGTGTACAGCAGTAATGCAAGACAGTTGTCTCATGTTCATGAAGACGCTCGCATTCACCCAAAACAACACTACGAAACCAAACACCGATTCCGATGTCCGCCCACACGAAGCAGATTCTCATTTAAACCATATAAATGCGTCCCACTGAAGGACAGCGTCAACTGTTCGTCTTATTTCCTATGTGCAGAGTTTTACAAGTTGTAGGCGGTGGCGGTGCATGATGACTGAAGTGACCGAGAGTCTAAAATTGTGCTGTACAAGCCTGGCGGACTTAGAGCTGTGGGAGGATAGCAAGGAGATTAGAATATACGAGCAATGCTCATAATAATCAGAAAAGAAATAGAAAATCACGCGACGATCCGGCAACGGGGTCCAGATAGGATGCTGATGAAGAGGACGATGGTATGAGAACTAAAAGTTAGAATTAAAAGGCTTCACCTACTTTCATATATACAACCACAATCAAAACACAAAAAAACTGTAGAAAGTGCGGAGTGAGTGTAATGCTCTCTTAGATTTGGCGCCGTAGAGGACTCGGAAGCGCCGCTGGAATCTCAGTTATTCATGTATTATAATACAAATAGTAATAAGGGGAAAGATAATAATAGTTATTACGATTATTATTATTAAGCCTAACAGTGAAGCAGGAAAACGATATAATATTTTTGTCAAAATAAAGAGTCTTCAAGGGAACCCTAATGTAATGTGTTTTTGCTTTAACATGAATAACAGTTAACAGGTAGGGCACGAGTGTATAGGTTGGCAATCAATGATAACAATGGTCTCGGATAGTTTGGAGATCCAAGATTGAGATCGTAATTTATCATAGCTCTTCTACTTTATAATACGATCGCGCAATGGTCGAATATTGCTATGGGTGATTCTCGGGTTGTTAGTTTAAACTTCACAAACAGATTAGAATGCCAGAGGTTGGCCACGAACCTTCATTAATCAAGTTAGGGTCTTTCTTGAAAATTGTTTTATGACCATATATTATTTTGTGTCACGCTGGACCTGACTAGAACAAAACTTAGTAACGCTCTGATTACTTTTGACATGGACTACATATAGCGTTGTCAAAAGTAGTAAAAAATTACATATTTATATGTATACAGTGGTATGTGTTTTGAAGGACATTCAATTGAATGCGCATAATAGAAAAAACAATAGTCTGTGTTTATATAAAAAATGTATTAGAAAGTCTATTTACATTCAAGTATTGCTATTTCCTTGGACATCTTTTTTTGAGCTTAGGGATGGCATATAGCAAATAGCACTGCAGTGTCAACCACGTCGAAGGTGGGGTTTCGGGTTGTCTTTTTATCGACCAGTGGTAGCGGTTTGCTCTGTTTCGACTACCCCGGTCACGTGTCATCCGACACCCTGTGGTTGGCATTTTGACTAGTCTTCTGGGTTCGTCACGGCTGTGTAAATACGATTACAATGACATAAAAGACAATATGGTGTAATATGAAGTAGAGTAAGATGATGTTATCAGTCTAGAACTTACTAAATGTTCTCGAAACTTTCTAGATATTTTTCCTGTTTAACGGTCGAATCTGCTTCTTTTTCAACGACTACCAAAATTTCATTTATAGTTTGCCTATATTTAATTGGCCGATGGGTACATATTCACGTGGCACTGTGCCGCAGCTCATATTTCACACATTTGTTAGACCAGAAAACAACATATTGTTATGTAAATGTTCAGCTGATTCTGCGAATATCGGCACTTTGCTACAAGCCACTCGAACTTCTTTTTTGCAACATTTGTACGCCCTCGAAATTATTCGAAGGTACGTCAAGTTATGAAACGAGATTGATACAAATACCAATTAGCTTTCGTCACTATAGCCATAGAGCCCATGATCCATGAACTTGTACAACTACGACGTCAAACGGGCATATCCGATACTAATCACAACTCTGCCCTAGGGCTCTTCCCTTTAGAATCTCAAGATTTGTCTCAAGCGCGGATAGGTAGTTGCGTTCGGCGCTTTTACTTGGCGTTCAATGCAAAGATCTACGATAGACGATTCATATCAAATTTATATGCAATATACTGCGGTGAGAATATGTATTACAGGAAAGGCATGATATGCAGAGTTAATGTTTTTGCACAAAGCTTACGATCAATGCGAATGTTGTACTAAGAAGAAGTAAAATCGCTTTCATATCATTTGAGCATGAAGTCATTCACTATAAAATGAAAGACATGAGAGAATCGCTAATTCACATCCGGCAATCGAAGTCAGGTCTTAAAAATTGATAAAAGTAGCTAACCAATAATGTTACAAACATCACTGAAATTATTACTCTGTAAGTAACAGAATAACGCACTCGGCTCTTATCCGAAAGGGCTATAACTTGAGTTCGCCCGCGGGTATACAAGTTCTAACTTGATTATTTCAAAACAGAACACTTCTGGATGTGTTAATGCCCTGTTTTAGATATTCAAATAGGGCAACAGGGCGAAATATGAACATTATTGTGGACGAATATTTTAGTGTATGGAGTCAGATTCAACACCCGGATGGGACAACTGTTAGCCTAATAGAAATATAGAAATATGTATTTTTCATTACAAATGCGTTCGCCAAACCCCTTCATCGCCTGAAAGTACTCAGGTTAAGCTTTGTAATTGCGGAACAATGTGATGGTGATATATGTAATCGCAGTCGAAAACTGCTTGTTAGACAAATTCCTAACCGCGTTCTTTATAGAAATTTCATTTAATGGCATAGCTCGTACCGTTTGTGTACATGATCGCGTGGTAGCACTAACAGCGTCCATGGTGGAATGGCAATATTCTAAACATATTCATGGAGGCTCAGTAATTCTAAAAAATAACACTTCATACTAGATGGCTCACATACAAATATATTTACATTTATTTGGTGCCAGGTAAATTCGTCTTTGCTAATGCATGCAATTAAATACTTAATACCCTATCCTCTCGGGCTATTCTAAAACGGTCCTCAAACTACTCGAAGAGGAAGAAAGCATGTGTTCGGCAGTTAAAACCACTAAGCCACAATTGAGGTACATATCTGAGCTAGCTGTGTTCTATAAACTTATTTATTTAAACAGATGGGGTATATTATCAAAAAACAAGAGTCAAGCAGTTCAGACCAATACATTCTACCGTCATTTTGTTTCGCTAAGCGCTATGATCTTAAAAATCAACGCCTGTTTCTAAACAGTTATTTGTCTGTGATTACAATGCCTCAACGAACGTTCTAAAGTCAATGCAAATTGAACGCCTTTCTTTTCCGCAATAAGCTTGCGGAAAAAAGACTTTCTACCGAGAGAAAACTTCATGAGCTTTTTTTCGGAAAAGAAAGTTGGTACTGAATAATTGAATCGAAAGTGCACAGAATTGCTAAAAATCTAGATTGGCAACTAGAGATTAACTGTTCCGGTTGCTACAGTCTCTGAAATAGAAATTCAGATACTTCAGTTGAGTTGACCCCCTGTTCTGGGCTGTGGTCCATATTCGACGTACTGTTTGATGGAATTCCTTCGTTCTGGTTTTGTAAACTGACCTTCACAAAAAGCGTCGAAGGCACAATGTTCTTAAAACACAAGTTGCGGAGATGTATGTGACGATATCCTGATCGCATCACTGTAAGGGGAATTGCGTATTCCCCTAGTTTTTCATTCTTACCCGAATACGAATCAGACATGAGAATAAACACAAGTTGGGCCAAATCCGGAACGTTCACCTCGAACTCGAATGTCTGCCTCCAATTTGGACTAAAACCTAGAAAACGTTATGAGAACCATTAGGCCACTAATTTCATATTAATTCAGGTTATGTATTTAACGAAATCCTATTTATGATTCGAAATTTTCGTTAATTGTTTCTCATTTACATTATATCTAGTTGTTGCTTTGTACTGTTATGCCTAATAGATCTATGAATCAACCTATTAATGAATATGCATTTTTCGGCGCTATTTTCTATTTCGAAGGAGGCTGTTAGATTCTCAGAAAATTCAAAAATAGCAAGGCAATTGCAAAGATATTAGAATTTACCCCTGTTGAGCATCATGTTTAGTTTTCCCCAGAATTAAAACATTACAGCCACCAATTGGATCAAATAAACTGTAGGACTGTTCGTATTCTATGGGCACCGTTTTGTTTGGCGAAAGTAGTTTGGTAAGATTTTTCGTCCGTTGGGTGCCCGATAATTTTAACTTCGACGTAGGGATCAACAACTGCACTTCGCGTGGGTATATGTTGTCCACTGATAATCTGAAATATGCGAACATGCAAAGGACGCAACGGGTCAGAAATAATGCCCTCAAGATAAGAGTAATATCTGAAATGCAGTAATAATATTAATTAGTATCACCATTAATGTTAATATTGTCTACTGCTGTACCTTGACGAGGACACGACACCGCAAATTCGGATCTGGCCGAGAAAAGTTGAACCCTTCACGAAGAATACGCGGCTTGAGTACGTATCCGCAGTTGCCGTTTTGAGCAAATTTTGATAGATTGTAGAACCGGTACTTATCTGGTGTCTGATAGTTCAGGGCCACTGAATCAAAATGCCATGTAGATATCAATAAAGAACATTAAAATCTGGCGTCAAAAGACAGAAAGGCCATCTTCACGAAGAGCGTAGCTCTGAGGCAGCTGTCTATCACTCCCGATAACTAACACAGAGTATGTATCTATTCCAAAAATTTATAACGGGGAATTTATCCGATTTGTGACAATCAGGTTACCAAGTACCAAAAGAAATAAACTATAAACTGATAATATTGACACTTAATTAGGATTTGCTAAGGGTTATTTACCTGCATAATGTGAAAACAAATAAACACAGAGTTGACACGGAAAAGCTAAGATGTTCCACATCTATAAGTTATACTAAAGCCGTGCCATTTGCTTAGATAAGACCGTTGTTGGGGAGAAATTCTGCTATCGGAGGTATCTTTTGTACTTCAGGGATAACGTGGCACAATTAGAAAACGTACCCAGCTGACAGCCAATGTTAAATAGAGGGGTCGGATCGAAGTTTTCTGAAAGCACCCGTCTACCTTTGGGATAAACTCTAGCCAAATGGGTTCGAGCGAAATCGACGAATGACTGGGTATCTTTTGCTTTCGACAATATCGCTTCACAGGTCGCCTCGCTAAACGATGCCATTTGGTTGAAGCGCCCTGTGCACAGATAGAAACAGATTTGCTGTTATAATACAATCCATTCCTTCCTTGTTAGCAATAATGTTGTTGTTCACTGCGGCTCAATGCTCTGAACATTTTTTTTATCACAATCATACTACCATAAGTTAGACGTGGTTATGCCTATATACAATACATCAGTCTACGGTATATTGCAGCAGGTTATGTCTATGCAACTAATGTAACAATAATTGACCTAATTACGGAGAGATAGTGGTGCCACCAAAGAGCAGACTCATTTTTAGTCAGTTTGAAACACAAAAGAAGTTTTTTGCAATAGACCCATTATTTGCGAGTTACCACGTCCTTTAATACCCTCTTGGGATTTAGTCAGTAGCCGTACACAAAAATTGTTTGATATATTCAAAATATTCAACGTAAAATTGATACGAGTTCGTAAATCGAACTGTACGTTCTGGTTATGCTAAAGTTATATATTGGGTGTGTTAAATATATTTTCTAGCTTTTGTAGAATTAAAGTGAAAAATATGGGACGGGCGTGCGTTGCAAACTTGCAATGTTCAGCATCCGCGAATGATTTGAATTTTGTGGCGATACAGTAATTGCAGATGTCGGAGAGCAGAGGAGTTGTATTGGGTTCTGCTGGAATATTGGATTTGCTGTAGGCTTCGCTGAATTCATTGGATGCCGATCCTGCAGCCTAAAAATCACATCATCAATGCTAGCGTCAAAATCCAATTGTTTAAAAACCGCTCATAGTTTATTTTGTTATGTTTTACAAAATCTATAAACACAACCGGCTCCAATTTCATTGAAAAACCACTCCAATAATTTTCGATGCTGATGAGAACATTCGACGGGTCGTAATACACCTTAAGGGTGTCTTTCGTGACTGTCAGTACATCCATCGATGGAGCCCGGGTCAGATTTATTGGCGAGCTTCGTTCACATGTTGCGTCAACCTTTTTTTTTGCCTGTAATACACATAATGCACGTTTTAATTCACAAAAATATTGCTCGTGCGTTGGAGAAAAATATTATTAGTCGACGCAACGATCTCAGACAAAATGGTTGTGGCACTTAATTATTGTTAACGGATCTGATTATATTTTAGAAAATGTGAAGCGGAGGTTTCGGCCGACGAATATTATAATGTCAAAATGTTAGAGCACGCTGTAAATTGAGAGGTTTGCTACAGCAACCATAACGAAAATGGAAAGATCATTGAAATCAGAAAAATTAGCAAGATGGGTTCGCAGCGCCGCCACTCCTTTTTGATCAATTTGACGTTTCCATAATGTCTGGGGGACAGTATGTATGAGGCTTCTACGGGCTTCTAATATATATATATATATATATATATATATATATAT